>VZTN01033826.1:0-12697 GCA_013400515.1 Erpornis zantholeuca
GATGTTTAGATTTAAGTCAAGGACAATAAATGTGATTTGTACTGTTTTCATTGAGCTTGCATCCACCCTGTGATAATTTGTATCAACTACAGTAAGATTAATCATCTTGAGAGCTTGTTTACCTTCTCTATTTTATGTAAAAATGTCAGTTCATTGGTGCTTGTTAGTGAAACAGTACATTTACCCATATATTATACTTTGTTTTATGAGTGGATATATCAGGATACTGCAGTTTTTAAGGGATACTGCTTTTCAGATTGCTATCCTAGAAGGCAGCTATAAAACAACACACTGATGTGAAGGTATTGGACATCATGAATATCAATTGCTTGATATCCTAATATTCTATGAAATCTTCTCTGCAACAGAGACTAATTTTGCACTATGAGCACCTGTCTATTTTTCTCATTATAGAATAAATGACATGGGGGAAACAGAATAATCAGAAAACAGAATCAAAGCTCTTACATTATAAAAATAAGTATTTAAACACAGTTATATTTTAGAAAAAGGAAATAATAATTGCATCAGTACTGATGAAAGAGAAAAGAAGGAAGGTCAAAAAGGGAGGTCATTCACCATGAAATTTGAGGAAATGGACCAAACTTGTTTATTTGTCCCCAACAAATTCACCTGCATAGCCAAAACTGGAAAAGAGTGAAGGTTAACTGTATGTTTCACCCATTTTCTCCAGTAGTATGGCGACTTTGTGGAGAGACTTTTAGTTAGGCTATAACTCCATATTAATCTTGAATAACTACCTCACTTAGGCACAAGTGAAAATCCTCGCAAGAACATTTAAAGCTTATTCATGTCTAATAATGGCAGAGGAATGAGGGTTAAGAGGTAGGTCACAGGTAGCAGCATTAGCTTTTAAAGAAAAACAGTGAATCTGGATTCTTCCATCTTCTTTCTGCCTCTCCTTACTCCAGTCTGGATAAAAGAGAGAAAATAGGCCATGAAAGCAAAATCCTTTGAAGCATTCCATTTAGTCTAAAAATGGCAGTGTTGAAGACATGAAGGAGCCTGGTTCTACAAATTTTACCACAGTTTTGTAAGGTCTAAATCTCCTTTCTTACAGCCACCAGGCAGAAAATGTGCAGCTTTACCCTCTCTGTACAGAATTCTATTTCAGACAAAAACAGAAACATCAAGTGATTTGCTTAATCAACCAGTGAGGTCAGACTCACAAACAGTAATCCTAGTAAGTTTACAAAATTAATCTGCAGTGTGAGAACTATTTGCTGCAGAAATCAATGAATTTTTATTAGTTAATGAGTTTAACGTTTTTGCATTTCAGAAAACTTCCAGATGGTGAAGGGGAGTACAGTTATTGAACAGATTATTCATCTCTCCCTAAACACAGAACATGTCAACGGTACTTGGATAGAACACTTTTCAGCCTAACATTAAGAAAAGTTGCTGAAATAGGTCAGTGATAGGTCTGTTAGGTCAGTGTAGTTCTTTGTCCCCTGAAAAAAGAACCCAAACCCCAACAATCATATTAATTTTCAATCTGTAGGCATCTTTTCAATCTTTTTTCCTGAAGGAGCACTAGGAAATTGAGAGACACCCTGGTTTTGGTATTGTCTGATTTTCAGGTAAAAGATAATTTTTTCTTTCCTTTAAAGCATTATTCTGAATCATACTAGATACAGCTGGAAAGAAACAAATGTGGTGGTTTTTTTTCCTGAAGGCAGAATCCAGACTTTGAAAACCACTTAAACACATATATATGACAAATAATGGGGAAACATTAACACATAATTTATACAATCATGTTGGTCAAAGGCTAAATTTCTTCTCACACTTCTACCCCAGAACTAAAACATTTAATTATTGTTTCATTCCATTTTTCCCCTATTGCTCTCTTACATCTATTTCAAATCACAGAATACTCTGAGTTGGAAGGGACTCACAAGAATCATCAAGTCCAACACTTAAGTCAGTGGCTCATATGGGGATCAAACCCACAATCTTGGCATTGTTAACACAACACTTTAACCAAATGAGCTATTCTCTATGTCCATACTGCTATGAAGTTAAGCATTTATTATTAGTTAGGCTACTCCTGCGTTGTAGTATTAGAATCTCTGCTAAAGTTTTCCATCACAAAGGAATTAATTGAACAGTGCATGACTGGTCTACAAGGACTGCAAGTTAATCATGACTCTGTTAGCACAGAGGAAATCACAAGCTTTGCAGAAGGTTTTTATCAGGTTCTTTTCCTGAAAAAGATAGTAAAAGCAATGCTTTCCAATACTGGTTTTAAGTGACTCAAAATATAAACAGACATTTTCAATTTTCTTAGCAGTTCTACACCTACAAACAGGTAATATTCATTGGCAAGTTAATAACCAGAAAAAGTCTTTCTCTTTGGACTTAGAATGGAATTGGACATTAAGATAAGGGAGGAAGAGGACTCTTCATCCTTCACCTATTATCTAGCAGCTAACCAGGCTCTAAACCAAATTTCCAGTTTGAAACTTAGTATGGTGGAATACCACACCAATACTGGGAATTATTTTGGGGACGTGTGTAAAATGAAAATCTATTCTGATCTGTAGATTAGAAGGGAAAGAACTGAATACATATCAGAAAAAAAGGGAAGAGATAAAGGACAGGGCAGGAAAGTGTAGGTGTCATTTCCCTGTCACTAGGTGCTGTAGGGTGAATGGCTTGGAAAGCAGAGAGAACAGTTCTGTTGTGGTGCACAGGTGAAATGTTAGGAGGAAATGAAAATATTTCCAAATATGAGAGCCTTTGGGAAAATTAATCTCCCTCTTTCCTGAGTGAGGACTTTATTTCATGGTAATTACATATGACAACAAAAGTATAGAAGTTAAACTGTTCTGAGCATCGTTCAATGTGCTAGAATGCTCACTGCCATTTCAGTGATAGAACTGGCTTCAGTTCCCAGTTCTGAAGACAGTTTTGCATACTGCTGGCATTACCACTGAGGTCTGGAGATAGAACAGATACAGGATTTTCAAGGATAGGTGTCATATCTTATGTAGCAAGTATAGATGAAAAAGCATACAAAATCTCAGATGCTATATCCCTTCTCCAGATTTGTTGAGATATTCTCCTTACAAACATGCTTTGATCAATGCTTAAGAATCAGATGCTTTTTAAAAATGCCTGTTTTCCACAGCATAAATGAAAACAGACAGGGAGGTCACTATGCTGAATTTGTACCAGTGACAGGTCCTCTCATCCCATAAAATTTTCCTGAAGCAGAAAAGGTTATTTTGTATACAGAAATAGAATGAGACACAGGATAGAAAGATAAATTGTTTTTAAAACTAAAAGAATGTTATGAAGTTCAAAGCCTGCTTTCTCCTATTCATGTCTCTCATTCTCATATTTGCTGAGTTCTGCTTCTGGTTCTCCAGCTGAGTTCTGACATGTGTGTTCCAGTGTCAAAATTTTTATTTCTGCTTAAACTATCTTTACCACATTTCCCCTAACAAGTAGTTTGTTTTCAAATATGTTTATATAATAAAAGTCAAATTTTCAGTGCCAAAGTTACAAAATTTCTTCAAAGAATAGCAGCCATCACTAACACACAAATCAATTAGATCTGTGACTGCAGGACTCTCCATGACTGGACCTGGCTATCTTAAAGCCCTCAAAATTCCATGCTTTATATGCTCACAGAGACAGATATGGATATAATTTATCATTTTTCTGTTGTTATAATTAATTTCAAATACACCATTAATGAAAAAGTCAGTTATAGAGCAAAAATGCCTAAACAGGTTAATAATAAAAATGTGTATGTAAATTTTGCAAGATGCCCAAAAGATCTGGTATTCTTGAGGTAGAATTAACATTTCAACAGAGTGATTAAAAGACACATTCAAGTATTTTTTTTGGTAGTCATTTTAAACCATCTTGGTTGTCATGCTTATTATTATAGGATTTCAGCAGCTATTGGGATACTGATCTAACTCTGCATCTTTCAAAAGTATTTTATCATTACCTTTATATATCTCTAAATATCATTCAAAATTCCAGAGGCTGGAAAGGCAGTAAAGAGGATGAAATAATATTAAAATTTCACTTTCTTCCTTTTACATCATTGAGAATACCAATTAACATCTGGTGAACTATGAAACGAAAATTCAAGTATTCTTTCAAAACTACGATAATTCAGAGTACCACTTTGAATTCCACTGGCAAGACACAGAGTTTGGAAACAGTTTTCCTATAAAAGTGTCCCCCACACTTCTTATAGTCCTATTTATTATGTAGTTTACAATGTGACTTTATAACTGAATTCCAGAGCTTTTATTTCACTTTTACTACAGATCTCATAGAAATTTCCTCAAAAAATTTGCAGAGCATTGCTTTCTGCAGTGACTGCCCATTCCAATGTACAAGGTTGTAACTCTACTTTTTGACTACCAATGGGAAAGAAAAGCAGAGGGCTGTACTTTTTTCTTCCTGAATGTGACAGATTTAGCTTGGAACAGGGATTATTTCATGCTTAAATTAAAACAATTGGCAAGAAAAAAAAAGTAAAATACAAGAAATAAGTAGGAGTCTAACATGACTATATTAGTGCAGACTATAGAACTCAGAATTCTTTTTTAACCTCAAAAGAAATTTTCTGAAATTGAAAATTTTTTTGGATTTTAGAGATTATGGCTATTGAATTTTGACCCTCTTAAAATAATTTTTAAAAAATTCTAACCTGAAAATAATTTCAAAACATGGAAGATATCAAAATATTTATTTAGAGACTACCAACTCTATGGTTTTGCTCTTTTTATTTTGTTTCTTTTTAGTTTTGTAATCCTGTCCCTAAAGTTAGTACCTGACACTAATTCACAGACTATTGAAAAGTCACTAGATTTTTTTAGTGCTGAAAATCTGTCTTCTTTGAGAAGGAGTCTTGATTTAAAATAATAAGTGTTTTCATCAGTTCTAGTTAGTCTATGAGCCCAGAATCTTCAGAATATTTAAATATACCCAAAGGCGAAAGTTTTTCATACTGACTTGGTTTCACAAACTAAATGTATCACAGACCATTTGTTCCCTGCTTCTTGGGAAACAAGCAGAGACAACTTCAATCATTAAGAAATTTATCTGGTAAAAAATGGAACAGAAATGGACTCACAATATTATAAATTCTATTATAATTTATCTACAGCACCCAAGTACGCAAGGCATTCTACTGGCAAGCTGAAATATTTCTATTAGATAATGCATCTGAGAATATAAGAACACTAAGCTTCTTAAAGCTCGCTTGCTACCCATTTATGTAATGTCATTCTGTGCCAGATTCAGTGAAATCTTAAACACATCAACCTACGTGAAGCCAGAGCCTCTATTCTCCTGCTGCCTCTAGCTTGACCTAATTAGCTTGAAAACCTTGGCCAAAACTTGTCCCTGGACATTTTGTAATCAAAAGCTGCTGCCACCATCACTTTATATGTACTCAGGATGGCTGTTTGTTTTAAAAGACTCCAAAGTGCCATGATAAGCAATTATCCTGTCATTTTTTCACCTTCACAGAAACCCAAGACAGCAGACACTACAATTGCTGTACTGTTTACTTGACAGAATACAAATAACTTGCTATTTTATAGGACTGGGCTTTCTTTAGACAGAATACAGCTCCGTAAATCCTAACCTTTACGTCTATATCCTTTGACAATTTTTTGCATATCTGAAGGAAAAATTAAGCTCCCCATCCAGTTTCTAATAGCAGAAAAGTGAGATGACATTTACAGGAAGTCAAACAAAAGAAACGACTGTCCAGAAATTGAGGGCTGTAAGAAGAAGCTTTCATTTTCTGGCAGTATTAATGAAAATGTGTATTTTTAATGTAGAATATTTGTAAGGTTATATGCAAACATATAATAGAAACACTATTTTCCTTTTACTGCTACTTCATAATAAAGTTCATACCCACCTATGTCCTATATTTTCTTTCTGTGTTCCATCTTTCTCTGAAAACTTCCCATGATCTATGTTATAGAAATTGAATTTCCCAGAAGACTGTAACAGAGAGACTGATGTTACAGGTATTAAGATGTACTTTTTCAGTCTTACAAGACACTGACAGAAAATATTAATAGTAGCCACATAAACAATTTGTCCACAAATGTTCTGACAACTATTTTCATTCCTAGGATTTTCCATTTGGGAAAGAATTATAATGAAATGAGAAAAATTCTTAGACTTTGAAGTTTGTTGGTTTTCCTTAGTGAACTCTCCCATCTTCCTCTTCCTCCCCTTTTTGGAGCTACACTGGTGTCTTATCAACAAGAAACAGCAGTTAAGTAATTACTCAATGCATACACAAATAACTGTTTAATTTTACACATGTTCCAGAACTTTGTCATATCAACTGCTTCTAAATTTTCAGTAAGTGAGTTTAGAAATGTGGCAGGTTAAGAATAGGACAAATTGAAAATTTTGCCTATCCAGTGCATGAAGTGAACCAAAATATCCCTCAGCTCTGCTACATCTCAATGCACTATTCAGAACAGACGTAAGAGAACCTCCTGATCTGATCTGCAGCTACCACCAGGGAATCTTTAAGTTCAAGGGATTGTCCACATCAAAACAGAAATAAACAGTCCCTTTTCTGGATAGGTGGGTAGAAGAAAGTCAAAGGCCTTTTCTTCCATGAAGCCCCACCATCCACCCAAAGCCCATCTGTTCTGAGAGGAGAGAATATGGAGAGCAGCCACTTCTGTATGCAGTACTTGTGGGCAGCAGGGAGGCGTGGCAGCGTTGGTGTGCCAAACCTTTTACTCCCCTGCAGGCTCATACTGCAGCTTTTCCTCATTGGACAAGAACAGCTACTGGAGTCAAGTTCCATGACATAATTAAGAGGTAATAACCAACTTTATCTTTTCTTTATAGTTCAGGTGCCAAATGGTGCCCAGCTTCCCATATACTTATGGAGAATCCCCTTCGCCCTCTCTGGTTCAAGGTCTAGCCCAGGTTGGAGCACAGCAGAAGAAACACAGGATGTGGCAAGACAGAGAGGGAAATGCAGGAGAGGAGAAAGCCAGAAGCAAGGACAAGAAACTCCTGATCTGAAGAAGGACTGAAGCCAAGGGATTTCAGTGGAGAAAAGGTACGTGAACAAGTGAGTGAGCCAGGGCTTTTTCCCACTTCCCTATAGCTACCCCATAGAGGCCCATTTTTCCCTGCTTTCCCTCTGACCTAAACCATGACCTGGTGTAACCCACACTGCCCTTCTCCTTCTCCTGCTGGAGCTTGCCTGAAGGCCAGGTCAGACCATGGCCCTGGCAATCCCATCTCCTGCAAGGGCCATACAGCCACTACAGCTGCCCCCCATCCGGGGCTGAGGACACAGAGCAGGATGAAGGGAATAAGAAAGACCCAGAGAGCCCCCAAAAATGAATGGAAAGGAGCCACTATGTATACCTGGAGTATTCCTAGGGAAAGGAGAAGGAGACAGGCGGGGATACAAGAGATGCTGAGAGGGGAACCTGGGAGGGAGCCAGGGAGACTCTCCCAGATACCCAAACTGCTTCTCACAATGCAGCCACATAGAGATCCCCCTGCTCCCGGGTCATTTAATCATATATTCCCCCCATATATGAATGCCATTTCATCATAATCACTCACTGCTCTCCTCAGATCCAAACAAAATGAGGATAAGAGGTAAGACTTCTGAAATGCATTTCCTTCCTTTCCCATCTTCCTAGCTGTCTTTGAAACAAGGCACAAAATGATTTAGTCATGTTGAAGAAAAACAAATAAAAATGGTTTCCTAGCAACAGGATTTGCAGTATTGGTCTCTGAGGAAACTACTCGATGTTTTCAAGGCTTTGCCCGTTTACTGACATAGGAATAAAAGTACTCACATCATATTAGTGTGATTTGTTTAAACAAGGACAAGTCTCCACCGCTTTTCGGCAATAGAGGCATCACAAAGGATGGTGTTAAGAGAATTCAGGTTCTTGCAAAAAAGCAAGAAATTTCAAAACTTTGTGGAAAACACCTAGGAAATACCTTCAGCACATACAAATAGATTTCATTTAATCATATGGCATATTATATCCCACCTACAAACCTACAAAATTCTCTTTCAAAACACCAAAACACTCCTAGGAGTACCTGGAACTGCAGAGCAGCTAATTTTTCTATTATATGACACTGCATTCTGAAGGTGTCAATCCAGGCATTTTACTGGAGTTACTTGGAAAAAAAAAATTGAGGGCTGTTAGGTTTAGATTGTCTGATGGCTGAAAATGTATTAACTGTGAAAAGGAAAGTGAATGAAATATAAATTGATTAAATATCAATGACCTGACTGAGCTGATTTAGGGTCTTCTGAATACAACATATGTAAACATATCAGTAGGAGTCGTAATTCTTATTTTTGCAAAATAGTACTGTCTTGAGGAATTAACTACAAGGAGATGCCACTGAATTAAGTGTTTAATAGTACTAAGATAAGATGAAGAGAACAAGTAAATTTATATTAATCAAATTTATAGCAAGAGATATGCTCCTAGGTCATTATTAGAAGTTGCAAAGGATATTCCTAAGATAGCTATTGAAGTACTTGGTTGCAGACCCTACTGGAAAGCCTATCAATTATAGGAACAGATAAAGAAATTATAGCTTCCCTTAATTTGCAGCTGCATGCAAATACCTGTAATTTTATTTATCGGACCTAACTCACACACTGAGAATAACCATATTATTTTGGAAAAGCAATTTCTTTCTTTTTGATATTACTCTTAAAATCATAATTAATGTCAGCAAAAGAGTCAAGAACAATAATGAAAAGTAAAATGCACAAAGAAATAATTGTTTATACATCTACCAAAGGCCAAATTTATTTCTACGGCTTTTGATACTTTAATATCAAGATAAAGCAAACAAGAATATAACTTTTACTGATGGGAGACAAATCACTTTATGCTAATGTCTTTTCTATTGACTCTATATGAAAAAATAAATACAAATTGATGAAATGGTATCTGGAAGAAAATTAATTTCCTAAATATAATAATTGTACAAGTAAGCAAATATGTGGGATAAGAAGCAAAACCGGATATATTCTTCTTGCTGTTTTGAATTAGTCTCAAAACAGCTGAGAATTTAAGCATGCAGGGATTAAATAACAAATAAAGAGAGAATACAGCAGATGAAGAAACCATAGTGATCTATCTGCCCCAGTCCCCTTCCATAAGCTCTTGTTCTGGCTCATTTTGGAACAAAGGTTTTCCTGGCTGTGCTAGGAATTAGGCTGGGGGTCTAACTTCAAAGAGAAGGAAAGGATTGCTTTTCCCTTTCTCTTTTTTGGGGAGCATGTGGAAGGAGTGGGATTCAGTGGAATAGATTCTGAAGATCACACTCACTAAAGGAGTGAGAACAAGGGACAGATACTCCTGGTTGCCAAATACTTTTATATCATGAAATTTCCATGTAAGACCTCAAACTATTTAGGAGAGATTCCCAAAAGTCCCTCTATAAATTTTGTGGTTTTTCAAGAACATCTATCAATCAGTTTGTTTTATGTTGCTTCTTTGGATACTGAGCACCATTTCACATGGCAATAAAAACAATCCAAGCAGACATGAATCCTCGAGTCTTGCCCAAACCACAAATATAGAAATCTTTCCCTATTAGAAAAAAAGAGAAATTTTTTTTAAAAAGGTAAATCTATCCTGAAGGGTATAATTATAGGATAAAGCTATTCTGAAGAAAAGACAGTTTGTAATTTCCTTTTTAAAATCTATACATTTTTATAAATCTAGATTTATAAAAAGCCATTATTCCTTAGTATTAAAAGTTAAACAATCTACCAAAAAATGATAGAGATCATGCTTAGAAGGGTGTCTGAATTTTTCTTGATTGTATGTTTTCAAAGAGAAAGAAAGGGAGAAAAAAAAAAGATAAAATAATAAAGTTTTACTTTGAAGAAAATACTCTGTTTTATCCAGATATAGAGCTAGTAGAGACCCCAAGAACTTTAGTTCTTCTTGCACCCACAGCTAAATGTGAAATTGAATGGCTTTGTAGAGGTCATTCCTTCTGAGATTTCAGGAGCTCATTATGCATCTGGATAATGCAGCAAACGTGCTGGATATTAGTTTTCTGGGTTAAAGGTACAATAGTAAATGAAAGAGGAAAAAACCAAACCAAGAATCAAAGGAAAACAATGTTTTGATACAGAAGGATGGTACTTACCTAGTTTTAAGCACTTTTCATTGTCATGAGCTCTAAATAATGTTAACTGTACCTAAGGAACACAATGGAATCTAACTTATCTTTCTGTTCATCCATGGAGTATCTCAACATCAGAGAGCATCACAGTGTCTCTGACCAGGAAAACACTCCTGCTAGTTCTCGTGGCTGATCTGCTTCTGAAAAAGCATAAGAGATCATGAGTGTAGGGACACTAAAGGCCATTGGATGTTTTGGAACTGTAGCTATCTTTGCTTGGATTTGCATGTGGTGTGAAATTCAGCAACTTGCTCAACAGTGTTGATGTAGGCAATCCCTATGTACTGACTGAATTCTAAGAAGGTTCTAGCACCATTGATATAGGTTAAAAAAAGAGTGGAAAAAAGAAAAGAAAGGTACTTATGCACCTAGAAGATACAAAAACATGGTGTTGTCTAGATTACCAATTTAAAATGTTAAATTTACATTTCATCATTTAACATATCTTCAGCTCTCTGAAGGGTTACCTCAAACCCTAGCTCTTATAAAACTAGTTATACCACATGCTGTTCTGAGACAAATACTTCAGCTGCTGTTGTGACTGAAGCAGAAAGATGTTTGAAATCTAGAGCCACACTAACACACTGCACAAGTGCAGCAAGCACTCCTTGTAGTGAGGAGAGATACTGTACTACCACAGATTTTAAATTTTTTTCCACAGAAGCTGTCATACAGCAGCTTTCTATCAGCCTGTCTATTTTTTTATCATGTGTGTTTGTATTCTTGGCCCAATACCAAGGTTTCAATTCTCTTGAGATACTTTGCACTGAACGTGTAGAAGTTTTCTGTACTGCAGAAGTCTGTCACTTTACCTGTATCACTATCTGCTTTTAGTAAAAAGTCCAAATCCTAAGAGTCTTAACCATATTTTTAATCCTTAAAATGTAACAATATTTCCACTGAAAATCTCCTGTAGCAAACAACACAGCACAAACACTATATACTGAATTTACAGTGTTGACTTATTAATAAATGCAGTAGTCCAAAGCATTTGTATTCTACAGCAGCAGGAAACCTGATGTGAATACAATAATGTGACATAATAACTTCTTCTTGTACAAACAAATGCACCAAAATGGCATGATTCTGGGTATATGCACCCATTGAAATTATCCAGCATTTAAATTTTATAAATTACACAAAACAACTAACAAACATTTTATCACCACTATTATTAATTTTACTTGCTAATAGTAGCAATATCTGCAGCAGCATGCAATTTTATAAAAGAGATCTCACAGCAGTGTCATTCCAAATATAAAATATTTCTACATCCTCCAGAACAAACTTAGACTAATATGAGTTGAAATGCCACAGTAATCAATTCTTTATATAACTCTAGAAAATGTGGTGCTGCAAAAACCTTTTATCATTGTGATCAATATTCAAATAAGTTATAAATTAAACAAACCATTTGATATTACAATAGAGGAGGCTACAAAAGGTGTTTGACTTCTTCAGCATCAAAAGAGCTAGAAAATAAAATCTTAGCAATCATGGAGAAAGAAAGAGAGACCATAAAATAATCAAAGCATACAAAAGTATACATCCATGGAGTATTTGTTAATTGTATGTTGAATGTGAAGGTTTGGTTCCCCACTACAGGAGAAGATGTTACTGCAATCACACAGAATCACAGAAGGGTTGGGGTTTGAAGGGACCTCTGGATGTCACCTAGTCCAACCATAAGCCTAACAGTGCCAAGTCCACCACTGAGTCATGTACCTAAGCACCATGTCTACAGACCTTTTACCTCCAGGATTGGTAACTTCACCACTTTCATGGGCATGCTGTTCCAATGCTTTACCACATTTTCAGGGAAGGAATTTTTCCTTAGATCTATTCTAAAAATACACAAGATAATCAAGGCTATAAAATAGTTTTCATACAAACAGCAAGTAAGAATAATCCTCCAGCACACACCACTTTGTGAAGTCTGTAAGGAAATGAAAGACTGAGTATCTTCTATAACATATTGTAAAGGCCAACTCATCCCTCATGTTAGAACTGGCAGTTACAGAAGCATCCTTCACAGCTCTTATCAGCCATGCCAGTTTGAAGATTGGAAGGCTCTCCTGGGTACTCAGGTGAAATCTATCTACCAGGAGAATGCTCTGCTCACCTTATAAGATATGAGCATCTGAGACCCTTCTTCCCTGCAGCAGTCTCTGAGCCATCTGTTAATCTTGCTTGACTTCCTCCACAATTGGCCTGTATATCAGACAGCAGAGTGTTGCAGAATTTTTACAATGTAAGTTAGATTATTTTAGAGTGTGTTTGGTGATCCCAAGCTGTTTTCAATTAGCTGTTGTCAGTTATTAAGTCATTTAACCCAAATAAGCACTGCCAGAAGTAAATATTTACCACCTGGTTGTAGCTGAATGAAATACCAAATCTGAAGCTCAAAGAGGAAGAAATCATAGAGAGAATGATGTAAGCTTAAGCTGTTCCCACCATGAGAGGAATT
>VZTN01033831.1:752-24321 GCA_013400515.1 Erpornis zantholeuca
AAGTACCAGAAAGAACAAAGCAATTTTGTTTTCATATAGTCATGTTGTATCTGATGCTAGTAGAAATCTCAGAATAAATTTAAGTAAGTAAATTTATAAAAGTTACTTAGAAAACGAAGTAAATTTAGTTTTATTTGAACAGGTTTTAGGATATACTGCTTTACTATAGTACTGCAGTGGAAAAAGTGTGATTAATTCTTGTTAGTTTACACTAGGAGATTATATTTCTATTTTTCTTGCAGAATTAAATAGCTGAAATATTTTTATTGTAAGGTAAAATATTGATTTTGAAATTTGAAGTGCACAATGAGAGGAAAATATTTCAAGAAAAATGCTGTCCAGCTTTGATGTGATACATGACAGTTCATTAAACATATGAAGGTTTAAATTCCAACAAAGGGTCATGGTTTGCAGCAGCCAGTCTTAGGCCATACAAGTCTTCAGTGTAGGCAAGATGGTAATTGTTTGGGTGAAAGAAAGGTTGTAATTTGATAAGAACAATTTAACTTCAATTATTATTGTTAATGATTACATCTATTATTCCAGATTAGTCTCAAAATTATCAATACCAAAATCAGGGAAATTTGTGCTTTTTGTGCTATTTGATTACTAGGCTGAATCACTCTACCTGAATAGGCACACAAGCATCTTTTCTCTAGTAAAATCTATTTTCCAAGGTTATCTTAAGGGTTATATATGAAAGTACATGAAAGTGAGAGAACACCTAATGCAGTTGTTGGTGTGTGTTGAAAATTAGACATCTGTTTTAATCACTGAATGCCCTGAATCTGCACCTACTTTCCTCTGTACTGGTAGAATTGTACAGTACCCTCCAACTACAGTGCTTTTTATTCCTACCCAGCACTTTCTGGGAAGCAAGAAAGTAAAATTGTAGGTTACTGTGCAATTCTACTGGGATGGGAATTGTAGAGAACTCAAGAAGGAGATTTCTGAAAAAGATATTTCTGAAAACTCATGGCTACCTCACTGTTTGTTCAGGGCACTTCTGGACTGGATACTCATTGCTCAGTGGCAGAAATTTCCATTTTCTGTGCATCTTGAATAGCAATTGGAATCACCTGTAGGAGAGGAGTGGTGTAGAGAGCCAGATGCTGGAAGTGGTGGTGTCAATTTTGCTACAGTGTTGATCCTGCTCACTTTCATGCTTGTCAGAGGAGTGAAAAATCTCCTAAACGGCTCTGAGATAACTCCCTTGTGGATGGCAAGTCTCTGGTGAGTGTGCAGAGTACTCACACTGCAGCAGTGTTTCTGTCCCATTTTGCCTTTGGGGTAGTTTGGTTCCCTTTGCAGCCTTTAAATATGAAAACTCTCTTTAGAGGTCTGTTTCTTCCATCCCATTTTTAGAAATAATCCTTCAGAGACCTCTTTTTATCTAGATCTCCTCTGTCCTTCAGATGAGTCTTGTGCTCAGAAAGTTCTTCCCTTCTCTGGAACTGAGGTTTTCAGGTTTCCTGTCAGATTTCCTCTGCCCGTGGGTACAGCCAGCCATGACAGAAGGCACAATGGGAGGTTTGTGTCTGTCACGTCACTTGAATTTGGAAGGTCCTTAGATCTCAGAAACTTTAATGCTCTATTTTCTGTGGGAGAATATTTTTTTTCTGTTCTAAAAGGCTCATCCTTGCAAATTTCATGATTTGAAGTGCAGTTTTTCATACTGGACCTGTACTGATACTGGAAATGTATCAAAAAAGAACAGTAAAGGAATTGGATGGCCTAGAATTAATCTCTGTTAAAGCCAGATTGGGCCAGATGGTGATCAAGCTGCCCAAGTGGTTTGGATAGCACTGTTCTGTGTGGATGTGCATTGTACTTGAATTATCCTTTGGACATGGGTTGAGGTGGGTAAGGTTAGCAGTACAAATACATCTCTCTAGTTTGTGATTGTAACAGGGTGGTGAAAAGTGGCAATATCCTAAGGGGAATACATATTAAAATGTAATTGTTTTCACTTGGAATTTAATTAGTCTCAGATTATCCTTCTTGCTTTATAGATAACATTTTGATTAGGTAGAAGATTGATTTTGCATGGAATGCTTCTTGGCTCCCAAAAAGGTTGTGCTCCAAGTGCTGTTGTTTAGAGTTTTGGGGAAAGTAGCATCCATTTTTCCCATACTAATTGCAATGTCACATTCAAATGCTTAAAATACAACCCACAGACGAGACATTTTCTGAGTATCATTGCAATACCTTTCGTTCTGTGTGGAATAGAAAGGAATAGTCACAGCCTTTTTTTCCCCTCTATATACACTGAAAGTAATAGATATAAGCTGTAGAAGAACATAATTTTATTTGCTTTACAAATGAACAAGCAGAAACTTGTACAGGATTAATTGTAAGTCAGAGGCATAGAAACTTGTGTGTTATTACTCATCCTTTTCCAAAATTATCATATAACTTCACTGGGAAATAGAAATAAGAAGGCAGCAGAGAATGCACCCTGCAGCCGTATCAGTAATCCCAGTTTTCCAACCTCAAATTGTATTAACTTACAGAGGTTTTTGAAAAATAATTTTGAACTCCTTTTTTCCCCCCTCATTACTGTATTATGAGTATATTTCTGTTTACAGAATGAGTCATATTTTTTTTCATACTCTGGATTTTTGCTTGCCTTATCAACAGACTTGAAAAATGAAGCTGATAAAAATAAATTTTTGGTTTGAATTAGGACAGATTGTATCATTAAGTGTGAGACCTTTCTAGCTAAAACACTAGACTTTTTGTATTAATACGCTCACTAACAAAGGTAAAGGTTAAGGTTGCAGATACTTGGGGATCTCTTTTACCAACTCCAAAGTCTTTGCACAGCTAAAAAATTCTTTGATTAATGAATACACAATGTAATATCCTTCCTGAGGCTTGTTTTCATGTGGAATAAGGTGTGTAAGCCCAACCCTACTAGCTTAGTCTTGTCTGCAGATTTTCAACCTCTCACTGAGTTCCATGCAGTGACAAAAAAGGGCAGGTACCAGATGGATAATAACATCCAGATTATGGATACCAGATGTGCAATACCTGTGTTCTGCTATTGAATAAAATTGCCACTGGAGATGTAAATAGATGAAAGAAGTCTGAGTGCTTTTGAAAGCAAACAGTTTACAGAAACAGCAGCTTGGAAAGGTTCCACAAAAGGCCCTGACTACTAAACCAGAATGATGTAATGGTCTCTATCACTTACGAGGGCTCTCATAATAGAAAAAACTAGAAAAATCAATACCTTTGTTTAGTACAGTCAAAGCTCGAAATATTTCATTTCAGTGAACAGTGTTAGATTTTTATTTAAAGAAAACAACCTATTTCTCATGCCAGGGCTAAATAAGACTTCTTTGTTTGTTTATGTTTCACGAAAAGGATTAAGAACCCTGAGCTATATGGCTTAGCACAGATATGAGTGGTAGAATGGAGTCACAGATCTGGGCTAATATTGTACATGAGTCCAGAGTAGATTTCAAGGATTCCAAGTAGCTGAAGAAAGGGGAGACTTGCAGATAAATAAGGACAATAAAAATAATACAATGAATACCATCATGACTCTGAATAAGGTTTTAAATGCAAGGTGTACTTTAGAAATGCTGCAGTGCATGACAATGCATTTCTACAGTCTGAATGTGTATTAGCCATGAGGTGATATTGCAAGAGGAAAAAAACTTATGAAAAAGCATCTATTTTTTATCTATTTATCTTTATTAATTATGACTCCATGCCTCCTCCTATTTTTCTTATAAGAAGAGGCTCTAGCTGTAAACTCTTAAACAAAGTACTTGTTTCCTTGCTGAGATCTCTGCTGTGGACTGGACACATTCATTTTGCACATATCAATTATATTCACCCATAATTGAAATCAGTAAAGTGTGTACAGTTCCAGATTTGTGAGGCCAGAAGGGTTGTCATTTCATTGTGCTATGAAAAAGGAAGGAAGCAAGACAGAAAGAGAGAAAGCAAGAAAGAGAGAAAGAAGAGACCTGCAGCCCTCTGCAGCATGAAATTTCTCATTAAAAAAAGCCCAAATCTTTTTGCTATCTTTCTCACTGTCAGCCAGTTAAGCTTCTGTATGTTCAGAGTAATGTGGATATTTTTCATAGACAGTGAGAAATGATGAGTCATTCAAAAGTTACTTCTTGAGCGAGGGAGCCCAGCAATGCTACTGACAGTGAGCTCGCCAGGCTGGGAGCTGATCTGAGATATGGCTATGCTCTAATTATCCAAGTGCCTTGCTCTGCCAGAGTATTTGCTGAATTCCTTCTTTCCAGCCTCTTCTCTAACCTACACAAGATGAGTACTTTGAAGGAAGTCGACCTAAAATCTCTGTGCAGTCTGTAACATGTTCAGTGTAAATAGAATGTTCATTGTAAGATAGGGAGAAGTTGAAGAGGTTTTAAATCTGAGAGGTTTTAGATATAGTCCAAGTTCTTCACTGAAACACAATGTATTTCAGGTTCACCTCAGCCTCAGTGAAGGGAAAGCTGTCTGTGTTTGTTTTATGCATTTCTGCTCTCAGCTACCTCAGGGAGTTTGAGCCCCAGAGCTCGGGCAGTCGCCGTAGCCACACGGTTGCACTGAAACTCTGTTTGCCACTGAAGAGGACCTGGGTCTCTGTCAGTCCACGTGTCAGATTTTGTCCTGCTTTGACAGCCATGTTTTGCACATATATAATAACGATTTTGTGTTAGCTGTTAATCTTGGCTGCCTCAGCGACTATCCACTTATTTGGGTCATTCAGTCCTCAGAGCTGCAGGCTACAGTTCTGACATTTACTGCATGGACAAGTAATGAGAAAGTCTGGAGGAATATCTGGGTAGGGAGGAAATATGACACTGAAATATGAAAGGACTAAAAAGTGTCAACTTTCATCTATGATGACAGAAACTGTGCCAGAGTCACCTTCAGAAATCTTGGAAGTTCTGAAGGCTGTAGTAATGTGTGTGCAGGAGGATGTTAGAAAGAAATTCTGGGTTCAGTAAACTTGGACAACTGAAATGGAGTAACAGGAAAACAATATCTAAATATGTACAAAACACGGCAATAAAATTTAGCCAATAAATCAAACCTTCCTGACCATTTCTATTCTCTCGTATATCTTATTACAAAGCAGTTTTGAAGGTCAAATCTATGGTGATAATATATCCGATGCAGGAGGCAAAGCATGGTGCTTGTTTTTTATTGGAGAGGAAATCTTGTACATATAAATTGAAAACTCTTAATTTATTTAGGAGCTATTGGTCTACTCAAGTGACATGGTTTAAACATCTTGTAAGTGCAACATGGTAGATTAAAATGTTGGGCATACATACCAAGTAGGATAAAAATAGATTGATTTTTCATTGCAGTAGCAATATTGATGTAGGATTAAGGGAACAAGAGTACACTAAGAATTTATGGACCAGATCTATAGATGGAAAGAGTGTTTCATAGACAGCTTCTTATGGAAAAGACTTTATTTCAGCACTGAGGATGCTTTCTGCTCCCAAGGAATAAGGGAGGGGTGTCTTCCATTGTGTTAGTAGTAAAAGTGAAGATTCCAGCCATGTTAGGAAAACATGGGGTTATAGTTTTATAATTATTTGTTTAAAAAAGATATTTTAATTAACTAAAGACGATGAAGATGCATGAGTGCCACCAGGTGGATGGGCTAGCCAAACTGTCTCACAAGAAGGGTGGTACCTGCTGGTATAGTTTGTGTATTGAAATGAGTCAGGAATGAGTGGCAAGTACAAAATACAGTTAAAGAACCTGCAATGTAATAAGTGACTTAGTTCTAGAGAAAACCACTACTCTGCAGAGCTCAGAGGCTAAATAGATAAGACAGACTTTCCATCTGGCAGAAGGAGCATTTGCAGCTCCTGTTCCACCTGTAGGGAGGTGCAGCAGAGAGAGCTGTGACTGAGAGGAGCTGTGCCTGGGGCTGGTTACACTCTGAAATCAGTGGACTCTCACCACTGCTCTCTTTCTCTTTTCCTGCTGTATGGCAGACTGGAAACAGCATTCACATATCCCAGCTTGAGTAGGCAGATAAAGAAATAATTTTGGAAATTACTTGGTATTAGTGTCTGTTGGCATGGACAAGTTACAGAAGTGGCTGCTGTATTTCAAGACAGCTCACAAAAGAAGACAAAGCCATTATTTTAAAATTGAAGGGACTATACGAAGTGTACTGTCCCAGAGTTTTGACCATATGGTCAGTTTTCCTGTTTTAATTCTGTAAAAAAATTTAACTATTTTCTCTTATCCTAAGCCCAAGAAAACAAATTTGTTTTCTGATAAAAATTAAATTTTGTATTTATTCAATATTACTTAGAATTCACTACTATTTGAAGTGAAAACATGCCTGTGATTTTATAAAAGTTTATTTATAGTCTTTAAATTGTGCAAATCACAATACTTCAGTGGACATATTTTTCCCAGTGAGGTCCAAAATCATTTTCAATATGCTATTCATTAGGATATTACTAGAAGCAGGGAAAAATAGACTTTCAAAATAAGACTTTGAGCATCTACAGAAATGTTAATCATTTAAATAAATGCCCTTATCTGCCCACAGGTCAATTACTTTGACTTGCAATGTATGGAACTTTGCTGATTTTTTGTCAGAACTGATTAAGTGAAAAATGAATATCCAAAATCTCATACCGTGCTTCTTTGTTATAGGAGGGTTTCTCTGCAATCCAAGACACTACTCTCCTTTTTTTTTTCCCTCAGATATTATTCAGCCAAAATAGAAAATCCATCCCACGTTCTGTGTATGGAATATTAAATGCTGTGTGAGAATGCATCTCACATTCTTGAGAAGAACAACCACTGTGGGTAGATAATTCTCTGCCACTTCTGAAATTTCACAAGGCAATTGAGCAGGCCCAGCTCTGAGGAAATATCTTTTAGCATACACAGAAATAAACATCAAAAGGAGCTAAATATTAAATACATTTATTGAAAAGTTTTTCTTCTCTTTTATGTATGACGTTTCTCCCCATTACTTAAAGAGTTTGGGTTGAGGTTTCAATTAATATTTTTAGTTTATTGTTCCTTGTGCCTTGTATTCTTTTTTAATTTTGACAAGTTGTTTAATCCCTTAGGGGTCAAGAAGACGAATTAACACTAGTCAAGCAGGTTGGGATAGCAGCATAAAAGGAACTGTAAAACTGAAGTTATACATGTTACTGTAAAATTACATGGGCTGTAAGGTGAAGCTTTCATTGGACAGTGAATTGTCCCTGGAATTTTCCATTTTTGCTAAGGATTGTTTTCAGTAGGTCACTACACACCAACATGTGTGACCTCTGTGGCAGGCAGCAAAGCACATCTTTGCAATTTAAATGAAGAGTAACCTATTTATAATTTCATTATTATTTCATTACTGCATGACTTCTGCTATTTGTAAATGTCAAATACAAAAAAAAAGTGCTTCAGTTTAACCTTCCCTGTCACAGAATAAGGGCTTTATTTCCACTGTCCTTAAGGAAGTACTTCATGTCTCAGAGTAAATTCTATTAGACTTAGCTCAATAGGGAATCATTTTGGTGTGAAGGGGGGTGGGGAGGATGGCATTTTCCTTCTAAAGTTAATTTCATACACACAGGCAATACAAGCACACATATTTTCAATTGGGTTTACTCAGTCTCTTCAGACACCCAATGGTCTTATGCTTGCTTCATTTTCTCCCGCTCTCATTTGAAAGTAGGCAATTCATGCAAAATCGACTGTACAAAGAGAAGAGAAAGGAAAAACAGATTTCTGTAGAGAAGGAAAACAGATTTCTGCATCTCAACCTATTGTATCCCTTCAATCATTAGGGTGTGCTGCTTTTTTTTTTTTTTTTAATGGGGGAGTTTTTTTCCCATAGAGCCATCACCAATGGCAGGAAAAAATGTTATAATAATGGAAAGAGTGCTGATTATGCTGACAATGCTGAGAATAAACTACCTTTTTCTAAAGTCCTGTGCATTTAAGCCAAATCTAAAGCAAAATCTAAGGGACATAGAATGTGTTTAATATGCTGTTTTGAGGTAGTTTTTGAGTCCTCTTCTACTTTTAGAGGTCAGCAATTTGCCATTAGTTTTAGCAATCATTGGAAGAGAGCCTCTGGTAATCTCCCACGTGCCTTCATGGTAGTCTTAAGTATCTTGTTAGCTCAGTCTAGGTTTGTGAAGCTTTATCTGATGATTTCAGGAAAAGTAAAAAAATATTACACATATTCTGTTCATTGTAATGGACTCATTCTTTTTTGCAGTATTAATATTCAATTTTGTGCTGCCCTACTTTCCTATACAAAAAGACTGTCTTAAATTACTTTAAAAACTGCAATATTTGCTTGTATTCTTATGATTACCCTCACTCTTCCACCTTTTGCTTTAGCCAGCATCCTCTACCACTTTCTTTTGTTCTCCATTATGAAATTTGCCTCAGATTGGCTTTCAGTCTTATAGAACCAAGAAAATAAGGAGCTCTTTGCTCCTGTTTATCAAGGAATACATTTCCATATAGGTCTTCCATCTCCATAACCTCACTGGTTCTTGTTGTTTCTGACTCTCCTTGAAGAGCTTTTCAAATTACAGAAAGATGTTTTCCATTGGAGAGTGCTAACTGGAAGAAACTGAAATACTTCGGGGGATCCTGGGTTTTTTGATTTTTTTCATGGAACACTGCTGAAACAGATGCATACTTTTTTTTGTTGCCTTAGCTATTCCTTTGTGTATCTGGTGGAAAAAATTATAGGATAGATTTTCAACCTGTCAAAATAAAACATATTGACAAGGTCATTTGCATTTTCACTGAAATAATGTTACTGGGAATTATTATTTTTGAAAAATTTTTATACTATTCTTCTAGCTGTGGGAAGAAAAAAATCAAAATAAGGAAATTTAGCATTAAATGGAAAAAGTAAATTGTTACCTGTGTGTTAGCTGCATTTATCCCATCAGGCATTTCAGCATTTCATTACAAGATTAGTAGAATCCACTGAGCTATCCTAAAGTTATTACAAGTATCTTGTTTCTGGTCAGGTAATCTGGGCAACTCAGAACCCTAAACTTTCCCACACAGAATCCTAAATGTATTGCAAGCCTGAATTTATAGTAGTGAGGGCTTATCTGAGAAAGAGTTAAATATTTGATATTACTATGTAAGTGCTACTCACAAGACATTGGGGAAATATTTCACAGCTGATAATGAGATTTTAAGTAGGCTTACCTGTACATAAGAGAATTACCTACTAGGAAAGTATGTCTGAAACCTGATTAAGTAGGTTTGGATTTTTTTTTTTTTAGAGTAATGCTCATGCCAGAAAGATAAAAAAATTAAAGGAAATTAGCTTTTAGTGGAGATAGACATTAATTGGTTAATTCTTTTCTCCCAGTATACAGTCTTTGTATGATTTAAAATAGTTTTTGTAGTTTCAATATACTTCATTGTGTAATAGGGTTGGCAGAGTATTCATGTAAAATCAGTCACAGGCTGTTTAGCATTCATCAGCTTTGCCCAGTCTGCCACCTCAGCTCCTAACTGAAAATGAGAGCTAGAATTGTCCTGGATAATCAATTATGTTTTCAAGATTTATTTTTGAATGGGATTTATACTGCACAGGGAGTTAGAGATAGAGGAGGCTGTAATATAATCTAACTTCAGTCATCTTAAATAGGGAGTGAACAGAGTTGCCAATGTTTAATTACCTTAAAGGCAGCAGTCTCCTGAAATAACACTAATAGTTCTTTTGCTAGGACTAGAGCTATGACACCTTTCTAATTTTACATTTTTTTGCATGCTACATTTCTGTAACTGATGCTCACAGCTGCACAGGAGCAGTAAATCATCATCTGGCGGGAACTGTTTATCATTTTTGGCAGCTAGGCTCCAGCATGTACTAAATAAAGACCAGCTTGATCATTTGCATTGGGCTGGACCAGCAGAAGACTTTTTGCATCACTGCAAGGCTATTAATCAGTGACTTTCTTGAGTAGTTCTGAGTGGTAAATGTGAATTTCTAGTAAACTTTTCATGTACTGCCATTTGTTGTCATCTGCCAACATAAACCAGCGGTGCAAGTTGTATATGATATATATGAATTTCCTACAAGAAATTAATGTTTTAAAACATTATGCACCATATTTCCATGTCACTGGGCCTCTTTGGAATCATGGTCCCAATGTGTAGAGGGTACAAGTGAAGGGACAGGATCTTTTCCCTTGCAGGGACTGAGGAACATCCTCACATCTCTCTACAGCTTGTGCCTGGATAGATAAGGAAGGAAGCAAAGAAAGAACTATTCAGAAATAAAGATTTCAAAGACATAAAATATATCATTAAAGAACTAAAGAACTTCTGCTTGTTTCTGCAAGCTTTTTTTTTTCTTCTTTGATCAAGTAAAAGGTAACTTCTAATCTGAAATTTGTAAATTAATAGAATTCTGCTGGATATATTTGTCAGAACCAGATCTGAAACTTCTCTTGGCAGAGTCATTCTAGAGTTCAGTTGAGGAAGACCACATCTGAAAGTGCTTCACTTAACACTCTTAGTCATATCAAAAATCCTTTTATCTGAAAGTTTGAGTTTTACTGACTCACTGAGCCTAATTCTGAGTTTATCTGGATCAGTCATAACTGGCATGAGAAATTCAGGCATTTGAGAATTCTCTTTGTATTTTTGGATATAACTTTGGACAGAAGCAGCACCTTCCCAATCAGTGAAAATATTAATTTAACTGTGGTTTGTTTGTTCCAGTCCTTTGATATCAAACAGAACATTCAATGGAGATGTATTCTGAAACAGAAACAATTGATGCAAGAGCATGGAATTCTGGAACATTTAATTTGTTTTGTTTTGAGGCCAGAGATATGGTTTTGCTCCAGTACAGTCTGACCTCAGTGTAATGTTCCTCTTCCCAGTAATGGCTTGGGAGTCAAATAAGAGTTAGATCATGTGTTTGAATCCACTTTGTCCAGTTTTCTAACTATAAACATAGAGGGGGTGAGAAGAACAAGGGAGTTATGTGGTTAGTTTTCAGATAAATTACTTTCAATGCTTATCCATGATATTAGGAACATGACTTCCTTGATGAAGGGACCTATGTTAAATATTCTATGTGTAGTTATAGTTCTCTGCCGAAATCAGAGATATACTCTTGGTGCAAAACTAATTGAAGTCAATTTGTAACTCTCCTTAAACTTTTGTTTAAGTCATGGCATCAGGTCCTTGAAGCTATTCTAGTGGAAATAAATGATAATTAGTCAAACCACTTCCAATACTGTGAACTGCCCTCACACTAATAATTGATTTTCCAAAAATTTACTCAGTTTCTAATTTGTGTCACTGTAAGTCTTTAGTCAGAAGAATGCTTTTTTTTCTTTTCCAAGGATATTCTATTCTGCATTGCAAAAATCATTATTTCTCACAACAAATGGTGAATTAAATGTTGGTGATTCAAATCATGTATATTTGCTAGCTGTTGATTGACTGTAGTTTTGATTTTTTTAGTATAAAAGTATTGTATGACAATATTTCCGATAAGCTTTTGTTTGGTTGGTTTTTAAAGAAAGAATAGCTTGGATACTGTCATCTGTGCCACTTGCTATCAGCTAGCTTCAGTAGCTGTTATTTCTTATCAAATCAGGCAGGCATAGGAAGCAAACTGATTAAATTTGGCATGTTGCCCACAAAAAAAAAACAAACAACCAACCAAACACAAAACAGTATTGTTGCCTAAATCCCTCTATTGCATTTATGCTTTTCAATGTATATATAATTTCATGGCAAAGCTTTGCCTGAAGGGTTTGACTCTGCATTTTGGATGCAAAATGCAAAGCAAACAACAAAAGCAGCATTTGATATGCTACTAAACCTTTCTATTGAGGGCTGAATCTAATTCCAGTTACCTTCTAAGGTGGTGCTGAACATTATTTAAACTCAACTTGTGACTTTGTAAGGGCACTGACAGCTTAGAAGTAACACTAAAATTAGCTTAATAAGTGTCTTGTTTTTTTCCATCAGGAGATCTCTGTGCAAAGCTTTGCTCACACTGCCAATGCCTGCTCCCATTGTCTCCCTGCAGGAGCAGGTTCAGCACAGTGACCTTGCAGGCTTGGGAAGCAGAGCGGAGAAGGAACGAGGGAGCATCTGTAACACAAGGATTCCGATTTACTGAAACACTTAAGCATTTGTTTAGCTGTCACTTTCTATAAGTGCAGCTAAACTTTAGAGAGGAGATATGTGGCATTAGTGGGCATCTAATAAAATAGAAAGCTCAAATTTCTTATTCCCGAAATGCTGTTGGCATCAGTCATGTTACCAAAGATGGCTTTTTCGGTAACTGTTTGGTGTAACAAATAAAAGAAAAAATGATAATTTGTAGGCTGTCATCTAGAGAAACAAGAAAAGTCAGTATTTTATGACTATTTTATGACACACTGAATGCCTAAATTCCCTTTTCAGGTTAAGTATTTAAAATGAAGGTATAGTGATCTTCTTAACACAAAAACATTAGAGGTCTGGCTACTATGATAGCAGGTTTAAGGAAATAAAAAGTATATCTAGAAGAGATAACAGGATGCAGAGCATCTTATTTGGTGCAAATAATTAATTCTTTTGGAGAAACTTGAGTAATTCCTTAACTTTAGTGAAGGGAGCTGAAGGAACAAAGTAGGAAATAACTTTTTGTCCTGTAACATTATTGCAGCTGGATGTAGTTGTGTTATTAGTATATTTTTGAAATATAATTTACATCACTAATTGGCTTCAGGTGGCTTTGTTATGTTAACGTTAATGATATGTTAATGACAGCTCTGAAGAAGACCCTGTAGAAATCAAGCAGTGGAACTAGATGTGCTTAGATCCCTGATACTGTCTTTGGTGGAGAAAAAGCATGCAAAGTGATTTCAGTCTTAAGCTGATTAGAATATGCTTGAAACAAGAAATAATCTCTGAGCAAAGCAATACAGAACTATATAGTCAATGCATAATGTCTGTGTCTGGACAGCTGGGGGCACATGTGAAGAGTGAATTCAGATGTGAGTATGGAATTGGAAGTAAAACACGCTACTGACTCTGTCCTTCACTCTAGACACTAGCACAACACCAAGGACACACATTCAACAATCGTTCTGTTCCCAGTTGCATTTAACAGAAATGTTCTGTAAGCCTCAGTTTCCTGCAATTACTTCTCACAACTTATTTTCAAAATTGTTCAAGCTTATAATTACTTCTGTAAAATTACATATTCCATTACTTTCTTCTGTCTCTCTGAGAAGACAGGCATTGTTAGAGACACTGTTATGTACCTGCTGAGAAAAGAAGTATCCACAATCTATTTTACTTTATGTGTAGAGTAGAAAATATTTTACCTTCAGTGAGGAGGACAGAGACATTTGCAACAGAAATGTAGATTTATTGTAAAAAAAAGACTTAAAAAACCTTTCAATCCAATCAATAATATGAAGTCTACTTTGGTGTTACAGGTCTTGAAATAATTTATGGGAGAGATGAACTGGTACTCAGAGAGATGAGATAGCAATATTACTGTTTTCAAAATGTGTATTTCACAAATCTATTTTGCTTAAATATTGGTTTCTTAGAGGTCAGTTGTGAAGTAAAATTCTTTAACTTGTTCGTGAGTTAGAGAATTCTAGAGACAGCTGACATCAACTCACTAAACCAGTTTTGGGTATGCTCAGAGATTATTTCAATACTGGACCATAGAAATAATATTTTAGGACATGTTCACTATCCAAGTACCTGCACTGCAGTGAAAGAATAGTAGAAGATTGGTTTCACTGATACTTTTAGGATCTGTATGCATTTTTCTCCTGGGGGAGGCTGTGGCCATTTTTCCAGTTATAGATTTCGAAGCTGACCCTGGGTCTGAGCTGAATGTTGGCACCTTAAAAAGGCAGACACTGCCTTTACTCTGAGTTTTAAATATACCTCATTGCTTTTGATGATTTTATTTCTACTCCTCACTGTTGAGGGATTCAAGTCATGTGTACCTGTATTTGTAAAAGAGCAGAAGCAATAACATTAAAATTGCAGATGTGTCGTCCTCATGGCTGTCCTAAGGAAAGTCTCACCGTGGCTTGTGTAGTTTCCCTAGCCAGTTATCGTGGTACTCAGTGCCTGACAGAGAGAGTAAATAGTGTAAGGTAGGGAGATAAAGTGTGTGCTGGGCTGAGGGCCTCAGCTGGAGCATTGCTGTGCAGCACAAAGTGCTGGTTATCCTGAGTGATGAGAGAAAGTGTACACAGGGGCTCCAGCAGTGTGGAATCCCCCTTAATCTGAATTTCATACATCAACCTTGAACAGCAATTGATCCAGTGCCTCTGGCCTTGAAACTTGGGTGTTACCTTAAGGGGAGAACAAAGGGGTTACTTTCCATCATACAACACTGCTTGATAGCAATATTCAGGTTGCTTAATTGGGTGTTTTATGTTTATTTTAGCATTGGGTGCGTTGGTTTATGAGAAGCTAAACACAACCCAACAATGTGTGCTGGCAGCCCAGGGAGGCAAACGTGTCAAAAGTGTCCAAAGCTCTGTGGGCAGCAGGGTAGGGAAAGGATTCTGCCCCTCTGTTCTGGTCTGGTGAGACCCCACCTGCAGTGCTGCACCCAGCTCTGGGGTCCCCAACATGAGAATGATGCCTTCAGAGGCTCACAAAAGTGATCAGAGGGCTGGAACACCTCTCCTGTGAAGACAGGCTGAGAGAGTTGGTGTTGATCCTCCTGGGGAAGGGAAGGCTCCAGGAACACCTCAGAGCACTTTACAGTACCTAAAGTAGGCCTACAAGAGAGCCAGAGAGGGGAGCAGTGAAAGGACAAGTCTAGTGGGGGTTGCAACTAGATGATCTATAAAAGTGGCCTCCAACCCAAACCATTTAAAATTCATGTAGGTGTGGCACTTGGAGATATGGTTTAGTGGTGGAGTTGGCAGTGTTCGACTAACTGGAGTTGGTCTTAAGGGTCTTTTCCAACCTAACTGATGACTCTCAAAAGCACTGCTACAGCACTGCTCTGGGTTTTCCTCCCAGACAAGAGCAGCGAGGAGCTGCAGCACACTGAGTGGCACAAACAAGGGAACACCTCACCCTCCAGGATCTGGGTTACACAATAGCATTACAGGTCTAAGGGGAATACAGCCTCAGGAGAAAAGACTACTTAAAGCTTGCACAGAAGAACAAGATAGCAAAAGGTACAAAGACAAAGCAGTAGAAAAATTTTATACCAAACTAAAGAAATATTGCCTGCTTGGGAGTATAAGAGTAGATGAATCACTGCTATTGTATATTTTTATAATTACTATTTTTTTAATCTGACTTAACTCACAGCACAACTAGAATAATGCCTGTGAAATCAGTAGCCTTTATTTACTGAAGATCCCATCCTAATGTAGGAAGCAGGATTTTTTTTTTTTAAGATGTCATAAGATTTTCTCATTATTCATGTAAATATCTAACTTCTTAGCCATTTTTATTTCTAGAAATCAGGTATATGATAAGCATAATGGCAATAACTCAGATACATGTTTTGTCATCTTTTATTTGTCATGTCACTGCTTGCCTTTTCAGAGGGTGCCATGCAATTTCCTTCTGTCACTTATTATTAAATGCAAGATTTTCTTTGGGTGTCTTAAAATTTCCACTGTCAGCTTATAATTTCTAAGTTCCAAAAATCTTGGTTAATATAAGCTCAGAATTGGGCAAGTCACTGCTAAATCCCTGTTGAGGTCCTTATTGCTGTCTGATAGTTGGAACACTTTGTCACATTAAAAAAGGACTCTTATTTTTTTTCCTTCTTGGTATCCTACAATAGTTATTGGAGCAGTATTAAAAATTGAACAAATATTTCTGGATCTGTATTTTGTTTTGACACTAACCTTCATTTGTTGTTACATTAAATCTTCCTAGCTGAAGTAGTTTGTGGGTATCCATACACACACATACATATATATATATATATATATCTTGTACTTTTATTTAGAGGATTAAATAAAGTTGTTCCTGGGGGAAAGCAGTGTGACGGCCAACACAGCATGGGCACATGGGCATTTGGAAGTGACATTTATCTAAGTGCTGCTGGAAGTAATTTTTTTCATGTCTCAGCCTTTATCCAATCCTAAATGCCAACAGAACAGATGCATTTGACAATGTAATAAGCGCAATAAATTCTAATATTTATAGTGGCATTGCTTGATAGATGAACACTGAGCATTTTCAATACTTGCACTTCATCCTACAAATTTTTGCTAGGCAAGACAATGTGGTAGATGACTGTGACTCTCAGTCTGCTTTTGTTCTGGTGGTCTGGAGAGTAAGAGTTCCATGGTGCTTTACGATGTTTTTTGACACTCTGGATCCACTTGCAAGTAAATGTTTGTATTATGAACATGCTTTTTTCTTAATAAACATTTTCAAAATATTATATTTAAGAAAAGCAAGCTTTTGATAAAATGGAGATTCCAGCTAGGGATCACAAGCTGATGTGAGAAACTTCTTGCTGTCATCATTTTTGGTTTAATTCACAGCACCTGTTGGATGCTGGAATTGGTGCAAGAAAGCCAGAAACCAGCCTGATGGACAGGGAGTGTGGGATGGGGGAGGTACCTCCTCAATGTGCTGAGTGGATGTGAAGAAACCTTATGAGGAGTTGACCTGGCACCTGTTGGGAAAGTGATTCAGGGACAGCCTCAGTGGAGTCCAGGTTAAGCCATCTGGGTGCAGAATATTTGCTGGGCTGTGGGGCTCAGGGGAGCTAATGAGCCCTATCAGCATGACTGTGGGCAAGATTGTACAGCTATCATCTCCACCCATGTGGTGGACTCGGTGGACGTGGCCCTGGGTAGTCACTGAACTGTGGACACTTCCAGTCCTTCCAAGTTACCTTGGCACTGCTCAGTGGAGAGCAGAGGTGGGTACAGGCTCTGCTCATGAGTGAGTTCATGGTTAAATTTTAGGAATTCGCTCTTTCTGCAACTCTAGCAAGCAATGAATGCAAAAATATTTCCTTTTGGTGATGAACTTAACGAGAAGAAAGCCATCAGTGAATGTAAAGCACATCTTAGTATCTTCCTGAAAGGCGTCCTCTAACACACTTGACAACTTTAATATATTGACATTTATTGAAGAATATACCTTCAAAAGAAATGACTGCCTGGCTTAATTTCTGTGCTTCCATTTTTTATCTACCCATCAGAAAGGCCATGCATTTTAGGGACAGGCTCAGTAATTCCAATACTTAGATCATGGCAAATTCCCAAGTTTTGATAAAGCTGTCAGTTGTCTGCTTCAGGTATCTAGAAATACTTTCCAGGGGCAAGTTTCCAAAGATAATTTTATGCCTGCTCTTTGCCAAAGGCTGAGTATTCCTAAACCAACTGCAGAGTGCATCTACCCTGCAGAAAACTAGTGAATGCAGGCAGTAATTAAACTGCCTATTTAAAATAGTGTTCTGAAGCAGAGAAAGAAGTTTGGCCTTCACTCACAGGAAGATATGTGCAGTACCAGATCCCAAAATAAGCATCTGTCAGATGAAAGTGACAAGAGTTCTTTACTGAAATACTTCTACTGTCTCTTAAAACAATAGTATCTGTTCTTTCCATTTGCAAGTTTATGTATAATCCTCTACAGTTTACTGCTTGTACAGACCTCTGCAGCAAACCACACATTTTTGTAGCCAATAGCAGTAGCTTTTTCATAGAATATCAGGAAATTTTAAATGATAGAATGTCATACAACAAAGACACTTTTGCTGTGATTTCACAGACTGGCTGACTACTTAACGAGAAATATTACAATCATAAAAATAGCAATAACTTTAACTTTACAATCCAAACCTATGGAAAGCCATGCTGAATTATCCCCAGGGTTTTGTCTCATCTGCTCTTGTCTCTGAAACTGCAGCATTACACCAAACACTTCTCAAGATGTTGCAGGAAAAAGCAAGGGTCTAAAAAACTGTATTACAGCAGGAGAGAAGTAGTGAAAATCCATAAAGTGGATCTAAGAGAATACCTGTGTGACACAATGGCATCACGTGCTGGATACAGCCACACTGCATTCAAACAGGTCCATCCTGCATGAAATAATACTATATTATGTAGCTTTAGAGACATTATAGCCTGCCTCTGCACACTTGTAATTATCCAGAATAAAGTGTTTTTGCTACCCTTGGTTAATGAGAATGTTCCAGCACATCTACCTGGCAGTGCACTGCATTTTAGAAACACCCTGGTGTTTCCAGCTTGTGCACTGCAATATGACTCTGGAATAAATCATATTGAAAGAAACAAAAACAAGAGCTAAGAGAGTGCCCTTTGAAAATAGGATAATTATTTTGCAGGATACCAATTAATTTAAACCCAAAAGTAATCCAGAAATTATTTCATTGTTGTCTATCGTCTCCTAACACACAGTCTGATGTTGAAAGGGAAGGGGAAAATGCCCAGAGATTTCTAAGTCTCAAACTGTGACTGCACTCCCCTAGGTATTCCTCCTGTCTTTTCTAAGATTTGGCCTATGAAGAAATGCAGTTCATTTCCTGATTTTACAACTTTTGGTTCACATGGGTAGTAGTGGTGTCAGTTTTAAATAATAGTCTAAGATTTGGGGTGGACGGTTGACAGGTGACCCAACTAAGGCTCAACATGAACAGGTTGTGATAATTTAGGATTCATTCTTTTTATTGCCCTCAGCTACCTGGCATAAATACTGGAATTATTTAAGAGAAGACTTAGTGTTTTGCTTAAAGGCCCCTTCATCCTTTGTTGTGTGTCCCAGATCTTATCTTAGAAGCTGAATAAATGTGATTATGAAGAAGGTGGCAATTTTGGTCAGTGGCTAGAGTACTGTTCTTTGCAAAGATTTATTTGCAAAGAAATATAAGAGAAGAAAATAGCATAAATAAAACAAGCAGGAGGCGATGTTAGAAGCTGCAACTCAGTACTTTGACAGGCAGGTAAAGGGACAAAAGGAAAAAAGTCAAGACAGTCAGGAAGAGGTAAAGAATTGACATTAATCCAAAAGTCCCCAGGAGTCACTGGGTTTAGGCAGAATAAAATTTGTATTTTACAAACAAGCTGATGTCATTCTAAAATGAATTATTAATTTTGAGGATTTTTTCATTTCAGAGTTATATGGAAATAAGAGAATAGTTAAAAGCATCTATCAGCTGAGAAATTTCAGCACCTCAGTATGAATTTATGATTTGATTTTTCCTGTAACAGAATTCAGGTTACAAATGACAGTAGAGAGTAAGTTGAAATAGTATAGCAAAATCTGGGGTAGGAACTGTGGACTACGAATTTTACTGCTATGGAGAAAATATTACACATTCTTACCATTGTTTTATCTATTAATTGTGAAGGAATGCAAACTCACATCTACTCTTGGGGACATTGGAGAAGGGTCCACACTCCCCTTCCAGCCACAGGTGAATGCCTAAGACAGATCATTATAGGATCACAACTCCCCCATTCTCCCTTTCTGTTGCAGAGAATCCTTAATTCTTGTTTTTGGGTTGAAACTTCTGCACAGGAAGTGCCCAGTCAGCCCAGAATAGAAATAAAAGTAAATTTTTCATCAGTTTCCAGCACAGGATTGTGAAATACTGATCTGAGTTTGCCATTTCCAAAGTTCTTGGTTATTAGTTTTTGAGAGCACAGTAGCCATCAAGAGATCACAAAAGAGATCACGTTATGTGAGGCAAGGTAGGTGGGTGCAGACAGGGGAACTCTGGCCCTCTGTTGTTGGCAATATTGATATTAGTTTAAAGGTCTTCTGAAAGGAACAAGGAGCACACAGCTGCATTAATACCCTTTCCTGGGAAGTTGCAAGATATCTGTGAAATCTATCACTACAGAACCAAGGAGAATCATAAACATTCCAGCAAACATGAAATAATAGCAAGAAAACTGTACTTTTGAAGCATCAGCCATGCCAATGGTGTTGCTGCCTGTGGTGTAGAACGAATTCTTTTCTTATTTCTCTTCCCATGACATGCACTGCCTTACACTTTGCAAACCTGCTTCAGGGATACATCACCTCTGCATCAGACATGCAGACTGAAATAGCTTCAGAATTATATTGAGCGTGGCAGAACTCATTTTTTAATATTATTGCTCCTTTTAAAACAGGCTTAAATGCTGAAGGAACTATTTCTGTCAGCATAATTATCATGGTGAACCAGACATGTGACAGCCTTTACAGAAATGGACCCACTCAGTTTACAGAAGAAAATCATATGCCATATTTAGTTTGAAATATCCAGATGGCCTCTTTCTAACCTAAGGAGATTCAAATAAATGACCAGTGACAAAAGGGTGTTAGGAGCAGCTGTATAGGTTTCTGAGAAAACTATTAGCTTGCCAAATCAATTTCTTTCCTTGTATTCTGCTCTTAACTAAATGATTTTGATGACATCTACTCTGCATCCTTGACTAAGCAGAAGTTAAATTACTTTATAGAGAAATAAATTTCTGACTGAAATTCCTCATTGTAACTAAGTTTGAACTCTAAACTCAAAGCAAGAACTAAGGCTGGAGAATGAATTATGCATGTGTTGGGATGATCAAGGGAGCAGGATTTTAGCAAAACATAGCCCACTTAACAATTCTGTATAGGGAATTAACTTTCTTATATTTACTACCCCCAAAAAAGGCAAAGAGGAGGCAGTAAAAAACATCAAGCTACCTCACTTCTAAGGAAGCTCTTTATTAATGAGTAGGTGCTGACGCAGGTCTCTGCCATAACTCAGTGTTTTATTGCAGAGTTGTGTTTTACCACATTCATGCAGAGATTTTCACAAGCAGGAGAAAGTTCCTAAATCTTTGCAACCTGTGGTATATGAGAATGGGCCAGGCTTTTCAGACAGCTGCATAAGGAGTGTTTCTAAAAACTTATAAGTGTTTAGACTGTTCTCTTTTACTCCTATGAAGCTAAACTATTCCTGCACCTTTTCGATCTCTAATTTACATTCTGTTTTGCTGAGTTGTTAGATATGTTCACTCACGGCTTCAGTAATGTTGTTAGGTTGTTTGTTCATGTGTTGAGGGCAGCAGTGACAAACAAGACTTCTGCTTTAGAAAATGCTTTAAAACTACTGCCAATAAAGAAATAAAAGTTTCAAAAGATAAGAACTCCTGTGACTTTAGAATACTGACACAGTTACATATTAGACATGGTGAAAACTATAATGCTTTCTTTATATTGTCTGATAAATCAGCTAAGCACTGTTTTGGAACATCTATTTGTCTTCAGCTCAAACATAATTCAGTATCTATCAGAGGACATCTGCTGCCCTCTATGAAGCCAAAATACCTAGTTCTGCCTGCTCACACGGCTTGATCTGAAGGGCTACTCACACTGAAAACAAACCCAAACCAGCACTCAATGTAGTTTGTTTTGTGCCAGATCCTTCAATGTCCAAGTATATCCAAACATAACTTAAGATTATTTGGAAACTTTTCCTTGAATAATTTTAAGCTATTTATCAGAAAGAGGGTAAAAAAGTAAGCCTGGAGTCTTGTTAATAACTTCTGAAAATCGTTGACTAAAGAAAGTGTGAAGACAGGATTGGTTTTTTCCCTTTCATTTTTTTTATTGAGAGTGAGCAGCATTCTTATAGTGACATTGATGAAGTCACCTGTCACTGAGAATTTAAAATACATTCAGAATGAGAAGCCTGGTGAGCAGCAGGCATTTTTTTTTTTTCAGTAGGCAATTTGTCTACAGCAATTTTAAGGAACAAAAGGTTTTACCTAATATTGGCAGATTCCTAAGTTTCTTTTGTCAAAGAAAAAGAAAGTATTCTCGCATTACAACTGGCTTTTAATTTATTATGCAAAAAGAAGTCACAGATTTAAGGAGATTAAGAGAGCAATATTCAGAGCAAAAACGTGAGCAGCTGGATGGGATAGAAGGAAAATGTTGAAATCCTCATGCACACACAGATGATACAGTTTCATGTCTTAGAGTTTGCTGAGTTGTCAGCTAAAGCACTATTAACATTAATTAAGTTACTCCTACTGAAGCTGACTCTGGCAGAACAGTTTAAGCCTTTCTTTGTAAATATTTGATTTTTTTGCTGGCTGTGGATCTCATCTCATTGGCAAAGCTCCCTTTTATTTCAGAGGAGCATGAAGTGACTTCTGTTTGCACTTCTTTGGAGATGCATGTTGGATGTCTAAAATCAGCACTGGAGATGTAGGTCTAATTTCCAATAACTGGTCTTTTTTTGACTGTCTACTTCTCCTCTTTCTTACCAAAGCAAAATCTACTCATTTAAATTTCTTACTTATCATTTCAGATTTCAATTTCATGTGACAAAAAACTTCATAGTTTATTTTCCTCCACCCTTAGATACAAGTTATTTTCCTCCACCCTTAAATACAAGTCTATACCTTCTATTAGAACTCAGTTTTTTAAGGTTAGAATTTTCCTATTTAATTCTTTTTGTCCCCTTTCTATAAACAGAATGGACTAATGTATTCAGAAATTCCAAGTTATGGGCTATGCAGACCATGCTGAGTAGCATGCATTTGGTTTCTTCCTCAGTTGTCCTGCCCTTTCCTGCATCACTGGAAGAGGTTAAAGGATTTGATGTAGTGGTCGGATCTTGATGGATTGCACAGGGGCATAGGAATCCTATGTGTGTGCAATTCCTTCATCTGCATTTTTTATAACTATCCATGTTTTTGGTGGATATAAACAATGGTAAAAGAGCAGTTTAAACAGAAGAGAAGAATTTATTTTTAAAATACACTTTTCCTGAAAGCTCTTGGAAACCAAAAGGATGTGTTTGCAGAGAGATACTGTTTAGATTTTGTTCTGCTCAGGTATTTCCAATACAACAATGTGGAATGCAAAATCTAGCTGATTAGTTAGGCTAAAGAATGTAAGTAGGTTGTTTTAATTCATGAACTCTCTAAATTAGCTGTTTGGAGCTGGTGACTCTACTTCCTATTGAAAAAAATTTGCTGCATGGTACTTATCTTTTGTGTCAGTGGGAAGAGGTGATGACATCTCAATTATGGTATTATTTGTGTTAATGTGACATTTCTATGTGAATGATTTTTCAAAACATGAGATGTGCAGACTCCAAACTTAATTCAAAAGCACAGCAAAAGAACAGCCATTTGCTTCTGTTTTAAATACAGTTTGGACTGACTTTAGTTGAATCAAGTACAGAGGAGATAACATTGTGAATGAATGGAATAGCAGGAAAATCTCATTTGATTTAATAACTTGTAATTTAATGTAACTGGTACTAACAGGCATCTAAAAATACATATGGTGACATTTAGAAAAATGCTCTCCTTTTTTATTTTCCAAATATTGTTTGCCAGGAGCTACATTTTGATTCTGCTCTGGAAAATATTTCATTGAATGTAGCTTTTTTTTGTTGAAGTCTCAATATAAGGATTTGTTTGAAATATACTGCTTCCTGCTGAAAAGGTTGAGAATCTTCATGTCCCACTCAGCCCTGACCTCCTTCATTTGTGCTGCTGCTAATAAACATTGGATCAGTTCAAGTGAAGGGCAGACTGCCACCAACCCCGATGTGTCACAACAACATGCAAGCTAA
>VZTN01033836.1:905-13067 GCA_013400515.1 Erpornis zantholeuca
TGGACACACAGCACAAGAAAATGTAAGTGTCCCAACACTTTGTAATATGTGCCATGCTGAGCCATTCATGGATAGCTTGGGAAACATTCCCATTTCTCAGCAAACCTAACTAGGCCCATCACAATGTGTGCCAATGCAATTAGGTTGCTTCCATGCTACGGTGACATTATCAGCTTCTTTGGAACTAGCTTTGGTACTTGGTGCTGTCTTGCACTGTACTGGCCTGCTACAGAGATGATATGGAGAGATGAGGAGCCAGAGTGAGGCAGGGTTTAGTAATTGCTCTGTGATCCCCTGGTTTTTAAATGAGAGCTGCTGTTCAGACATGGCCTTGCACAGATATGACAAGATACCATCCTCTACTGCCAAACAGTTCTCTCTGAAATAGTGTGGGTTTAATTTTTCAAATTGTAATATTACCCTTCTTTAAAAGGGATGTGGTACAATACTGGCAATGTCTGTGTCTGGATGGGCAGGATTATTTATGGTATTATATTTTTATTTCTATCCCTTGATTGTTCCTTTCAACCACTTTTGCATAGACAGTTAAGGAGATGGCATGCTCTTCACTGCCTTCAGCAGGTGGTCACCACTGTCACTGGTTTATCTTGTGATGCCATTCCTGAAAAGTTATTCTACTAGAAGTATTATGGTCTTGCAAACATATGATAAACTTGGCAACCTCAAAGACTTAGATTTCTTTTTCATTTTCATTGATTAAATTTTCTGAGGAAACAGAAGGATATTTTGGGAAAATGACTTTGAAGGCTTAACGATCTTTTATTCTATCCTTGAGTTATCTGTTTAGAATACCAATGGATGTTTTCTTAGGTTCTCCATGAGAAACTGGACTGAAATCACTAACCATCAAATAATCTTCAGATTCAATCTTTAGGACCAGAGTTCTTTAATTAGATTACAGGTCAAAGAATTTCTAGGCCATCAATATATTCTTGAATAATCTACTCTCATCTTCTGACTATCAAATTACCTACATTATATAAAATATTTATCAGAGATCACCAGATTTCTCAGTGTAATTTTTACGGGTGAAATTAATTTCATATGCTGATTCATTCAACCATTTCAGATTTAGCCAAAATTCATTGCAAGAAGGTTAATATATATTGTAATCAATCAAGAGCAATGATACTCAGCATTGTTAGACACTCACATTTCTCCAAATACTGTTATAAATCTTGAGCTTGCTGCACAGATGCCATGACTGTGGATGGTATGGTAGTTGTATCTCAATCCATAACTTCAACATAGCACTGTACAAGACAACATTTGTCTACATACAAAGTCATGCCATACTTGAGATGCTGTTTCTACAATTTTGGATGACCTAGACTTTAGCTAAATAAAATATTAAACTGTTGGTCTTATTAATTAAGAGTTGTAACTTTTACTGTGATAGTGTACAAAAGCTCAGGGCGAGGCTGAGATGAGTAACTGTGCTGCAGTACACAAATGTTTGACTGAAACACTTTTCAGTTTTGCAGGACATGCATTTCTTCCACAAGAGACTTTCTGATTACTGCGAACAAGGCACATCGCTTATCACAGCATGACAATGGTGGAACAAACCGTCCTGGATTGTCTCTCTACTATAGTGGATATCACCGTGGAAACCGATATTCCAGCCTATAAGTGGAATTTTGCTATAATGCACCACAATTATGTGGGAGCTGAAGACAAGAAGAAGAAATTCATTCCACTCAAAGAAGGCTGGAAAATTTACTTAGATCACATGTGAATTCTTGAATGGAAGATACTCACGATTCCAGGCTTCTAGATCTGTATGTCTAGGAATAAAAATCCTTCCTTACATCACATATAACTTCCTTTTGTTGCTCATTCATCACAGGGTTGATTGCTCTTTTTAGTACCAATGAAAATTTGCCAACCAAATATAAGCCAGGCCTTAGTCCTTCTTACCTTGTGAAATTTGTTCTGGCTGCTGGTTTAGTGCACTGCTCTGTCAATCAGTTCACCTTTGAAAAGTTTGTTAAATGCCAGGTGTCCATTCAATAACCTGTGATATGTATTGTATAAATACTATTTACCTCCCTGCCAGTACTTCTATAAGCCTTAAGTAATTTTTGTTAGGCTACCTAAGAGTTATGAAAAAGAGATACAAAAAAAAGAACGGTACCTTTATGTTGAAGATGAAAATATACCCATTGTTTTTTCTTCTTGAATATTAGTAGCAGTCACATGTGCTTCAGTGCTTGAAAGAATAGTGACTACATTATCACATATTATCAAATGCATCATTAATGTATTTCACCTGACCTGACAGATGGAAGGGAAAAAAGGTGCTCTGCTCACATCTTACAGCTTGGATTAAATTTTTCCATTTTGAACACCCATTCTATAGGTATTATGGTTGCAACTTCTGTAATACAGATACTTAGTATCTAACATGAATGACTAGTCTTAAGATCTCTCTCAGAACAAAACATTCTGCTGCTGCAATGGCACTTAACTCAGGAGGTAGCTGCCTGTGGGTCTGGAGATGAATATCCAGCATTGAGTCACTGCTCCATTTCCATTGGCTGTTTGAGTCCTTCTCAGGGCTACCAATTGATTCTTGTACATTCAAGATGTCCCTACTGAAACAAATACTTTAAAATTACAGTGAAATCTAACTAAACGATTCTCAAATTTAGGGAAGACATAGCAAGAGACTATGTTTATGAACCTGTGAGGAGAACATGCAACTTAATCACCAGTTTCGTTCAGGCCTGGTCCATAGGTCTGCTTAAGGAAGACTTAAATAACTATGATTTTCTTATTAAAAGCAGCAATGGCCCCGAGGTAATCCCATCTGTAGCACATACATTGCTACTGTGTGGAAGCAACATGTTCCTGAAACAGACAGGCAAATTGAAATTTGTTTATGTATTTTTATATGAATTCAAACTACTTTATTCAAACTACTCTGCTTTCAGCGGAGTCCATATCCCTGAGGCCTGTTCTGTGGAAGGTAGATCACAAACAATGTTCTATTCTTGCATGTTGTCTCTGTAGCAGTCCTAAAAGGATTTTCTTTTCAACTGTAATCTGCATATCACCAAAGGTGAGGGGCTCTTTTATGTTTTTGACTCTAGAGAAAGGGAAGGATAAGGGCAGGAAATCAGCTGTTTTCAGAATCCCTTCTCCATCTGTGTAGTTGTCATTTGTCTTTTACTTACACATTCAGTTCTTTTGGGCAGGCCATTGGTTTTTTTGATATGTTAGAATAAGACCTTAGCACAGTGTTCCACTGTGACTATGTGTTCCATTAATAATGGGGATGCTGTAGACAATAAATAACAACAATCCTATTTAAACCAATTTAAATAATTAAATTGTTATATTATGTAATAGTGTCACATTTCCTTAGTTAAGATGACTGAAGACTGTGATACACTCTATCAAGACTTTCAAGTGGGATGCCACTGCTGCACTTTCTGATAATTTTTACTGGATTACAGGTTCCTCAGGGAAGAACAAAGGGGGTTTCATCAGTACTGAAATGTTTCCTTTACAAAAGGAAAATACATTAATGCCATTTTAAACATGGTGTAAAATGTTGAAAATCATAGCCAAAAGCTGGGGAAAAAATGCAGTGATAGTCTGACTCTTATGCTTACAATTTATTTTAAATGTTTCCCTAGAGCTATAGTTTCCCACATTACTCTTGCAGCTGTGGCAGCTGGGATGTCAGTGGACCTCAATGACTTGCACTGAATAAGGACATCCTTACGAAGTTCAGAAGACATCATTCATAGTTGCAGCCACAGCTCTCTTGTAGGAACCCTAGATGTCCCTCTGCAGGATCATTCAGAGCACTTACACAGCTCAGCTTTGCCAGCCAACACTTAAAGTCACAGAATCTTGCTGCTTGGAAACGACCTTTGAGATCAGCAAATCCAGCCATAAACCTAACACTGCCAAGTCCACCAGCCTAATTCAACCTCTCTCTTTCTGCCTAAGTGTGGAAAAGATTGAAATGAAATGAGAAGATTCCTCATGGAGTGATGGACTATACTCAGTGCTTTAAAGAACCAGAGAATCTAGGCACAGGTATGTTTGGCATATGAAATTGTAAGGATCAGCAGATGTTGCTTCCTTCATTCAGGCTTTAACTTATTTTAAGTAGTCTCCCTGTTAACAATTCAAAGAGCAAGATATTAAATAGAACCAAAAATGGTGGAATCTTCTCTAAGGAGAACAAAACAGACGTGAACAGGAAAAAAAAAAGCAGCTGCAAAATGAAATTTAGTTTTAAATATTGTCAAAATGCATATTGTAGTTACAAATGTTCTTGTAATACATCTTTTAAAAAAACATCTCAGTCTCAGTAATATGAAACTTCCAAAAGCACTTCTTATTTGATCTTGGAGCAAGGGTGGAGAAGATTTCCTGGCATATGGGAATTACAGCAGAAGAATGAAGAGATGAATGAAGTGCAAATGCCATAGTATAATTCATATTTGGAATATTTTAATTGCAGGTAATGGCAGATTTTCAAATTTATAAGTCAGAGAATTGTGCTCATTTCTGAGACAGAATTGAATATATTAACTTCCCTTGAAACAATATCAATATTTTTTCCTATGCAGAGCACAGCACAGTAAAATGCACTGAAAGAGAAAGCTCTTTGATCCTTTTGTATGCTTAAAGATACCAGAACAGCGCCAACACATTTTGAGGAAGAGGCTAGACAGAAAAGAAATATTGTTTGCCAAGACAGCACAATACACCAAAATAGCATCACTGAATGTTCTGAGGATTACAGAAATACTTATTGTTCATAATTCAACCCCCTTTTTTCTCCACTTCATTCAGGTGAAGTCATTACTATGCAAACATATTTGATCTCGACATATATGATAGCTTTTTAGCTCTATCTATTTTAGCTCTAAAAAGATAGCTCTATCTTTTTAGCCCCCAATATTAGGGAAAGAAAAGTGTCTGGGATCATATCACAGGGTAGATCTTATGAGCCAGGAGCACACTGGATAACTGGAATCCCAGAAGTCATTTACAAGAGCCACTGAGCTTCTTTCAATAGTCCAGTGGTTTGGCTGTACTCAATGGTTTACCATGGCTCTGCTGCCAATTGTCAGGTAATATTTTCTAGGAATATTTCATCTATTGACTTCTTATTTATTGATGATGCCAATTGTCTCTGGACTCCCTTTAAGTTTGGAGCTATGTTTGCACAACATTTTCAGGCTCTGACTTGATTTTTGCTAATAAAAATCAAAAGTAAATCTACTGACCTGAATGCAATGGCCCCCAGGACTTAAACATGGCACAGAGTGGTATCTGGGTATAGATGAAGCCTGTAGTTCTTTTAAAATTATGAATTGTCTCAGGCTAACTTGTACCCTGAGCAGCCTAGGTCTGGATGTGACTGGTTATCTCAGGCTTTGGTTTCAGTTGAAACTAGAAAACTGTAGGAATTCTTCCTCCTTTCCCCTGTTCATATAGAACCCATTTTTGCCCAATGGAGCAGCCCCAAGCAGACCAAGTGGATGACACATGAGTAATTCCGAAAAGAAAGTGGTAAATCATGTCCATCTTTGTTTTCACTTAAAAATGGTACTTAAACCAAATTTCAATTTAAAATTAAATAAAAGTCTGAAAAAAATGTTCAGGGTAGATGGAACCATTCTGCTCCAATCTGAAATCTTTAACATTCTTTTTAACCTTTCTAGGTTAAACCAGAAAACAGCACTAAATTGTCAAACAGAAAATGTAAAAATAACACACTTAAAGCTTATCCAGACACTGTACTTTAAATTTTTACTGAACAAAATTTGTCAAAATGACACATTTTATATTTAGATTCAATGCCATTTTTCCATCAGAAGTCAGTGATGAAAAAAATGTCATTCAGTTCCGCTCATAGTGCTGCTGGAGGTTATAGTAAAAGATTGTTAAATGAGGTAGTAAAATATAATTACAATTCCGTCTTTAACATAAATTAAAATGCCACACTAGAATTCTGAGGGGTGGTTCTAGATACATAATAGATTTCCTCAAAGCTCACTGATTTCACTGCTGCAGAGGTCTCCAGGAGCCCTTGGACTAGGGCAGGCTCCAAGAGCTCAGCTATGGGGTTGAAACTTGATGTGCCAGGTACTGGAGAAAGTTAAGGTCAAAGTAGACCCTGTTTTTAATAGGCAGAGAAAGCCTTTTTGCTGTCAGGACAGGTAATGTGCTGCCATATTCCAATGGGACAGAATAAAATCCTGCTTCCCCAGGGAATCTGTGCCTGAAAAAAAGAAAGGAAGAGAACACTCATTTTTTTTAGCTCTCTTTCCCCCAAAGATAGATATAATTGTTGAGAGCAGAACATTTCCATTTATTCTGTAGCTTTTAATAGGGAACCTTTTTTTAACCTCTTGGGCCAAGGACAATCTGACCTCTAGGTTGAATTGCTGCAGAGAGGGGGAAAATGTAAGACAGTGCCCTGTCTACTGTCATTCTTCCTCCAGTCCATGCTCTGAAAAGACCTGTATGGATTTCTCATCCATCACCTTATTCTGAATGATGCTCAAAACCCTCAGTGATGTCTAGCATGATACTGGGAAATTAGATGCTGGGAAGCAGTGCCATGGAAAGGGACCTGGGGCTCCTGGGCAATGGCAAGTTGGATGAGTCAGCAGTGCTCTGGCAGCCAGGAGGGCCAACAGTGTCTCAGGTGCATCAAGTACAGCATCGGCAGCCAGGCAAGGGAGGGCATTGTCCTGCTCTGCTCTGCACTGGTGCAGCCTCATCCTCGAGTCCTGTGTGCAGTTTGGGTGCCACAATACACAAAAAATACAAAACTGTTAGAGAGCGTCCAAATGAGGGCAACCAAGATGGTGAAGGGGCTGGAGGAGAAGCTGAACCAGGAGTGTCTGTTCAGCCTGGAAGAAGATGAGGGGAGACCTAATTACAGTTACAACTTCCTCATGAGCAGGGCCAGACACTGATCTCTTCTCTGTGGTGACCAGGGACAGGACCTGAGGGAATGGCCTGAAGTTGTGTCAGGGGAGGTTTAGGTTACATATCAGAAAAAAGTTCTTCCCCAGAGGGTGGTTGTTTGGCACTGGAACAGGCTGCCCAGGGAAGTGGTCACAGCACCAGCTTGACAGAGTTCCAGGAGCATTTGGACAATGCTCTTGGGCACATGGTGTGACTCTTGGACCTGTCCTGTGCAGGCTTGGAGTTGATGATCCTTGTGGGTCCTGTCCAACTCAGCATTTTCTCTGATTCTGTGATGATAGCTGATTTGGTGAGTCTACCAGCTTCTCCTTTTTCCCTCATTTCCCACTCCCTACCACTGCCTCACAAAAAACCCAACCCAACCCAACCCACAAGAAAAAAACAACCAAAACAAACAAACAAAAAAACCAACCCACCCTGCACCAAAAAACCCAAACCCAAACAAACAAATCCCACCCCCCTCCCCAAACAAAACAAAAATACCCCACCAAACTCAAAATCCATTTCGCAGATTAAAAAGAGTTCATCCAAGCTAAATGAGCGCAAGATTTGTCACCCAGGCTGCTTCACTCAGAAATGAAAATATAAAGATGTGTAAACAACAAATAACCTAAAAAAAAGGAATTAGCATCTCAAAAAAAAAAAAAAAGAAAATAAGAAAGTTATCAAATATGCATTTGTTTATCACAGTCAAGTTTTATGATTCAAACCTTATTCATATACATTTTATGAAGAGAATATCCATTGTGGTGGCAAAATTAAATGTATTTTGAAACTTGTATGTGACATTTATCTATCTGCTCTATCAGAAAAAAGTTGTCATATTCATTCAGACATATATTACTTTTTCAATTTCCTGTCAGTAATGTTTTTTTAATGTTCTTTAGGGGGAGACTACAGGTTTTCTCATTTCTCACAACAAAGACCATAATGCTTTAGAATTATGTTGATGATTTTATTCCTAAAAATTTGCACCACCTTTATTTTTAAGAGATGGACAGCTTGTTCTTATGCATGATAATCAAGGGGTTTGGGCTGTTGGGATTTTTTTCGGTTTGTTTTCTCTTCTTTTAAGATACAGTCAGGTATCTGACAATAGTCTGTCTTTTTTTTCTTCTCTTAAAGAAGTTCATCATACAAAACACAAACTTAGGGTGCAATTTTATGATGATTCAGGTTCTACTGTGAGCCACAAGAGATAACAGAGAAAAAAAAGCACAAGTATTGAAACTCCTTATCACATATCTTCCCTTCCAAGGGGATGATTTTGATACAAAGTTCATATAAACGAAATGCTTTGAATAAACAGTGCTGTGTAGTAGGCAAGCCCAAAAGCTCATAGTTAGAGATGAAAGAGAAACCAATTAAGAGAGTTAATTGACAAGAACCTAGAGCTGTCATGGTAAACAGTGGCTGGAGAGGTGGAAAGTGAAGATGGCAACTTCTTTCTCTAAGAACTTTCTGCTGTTAAAGTGACACTGTAGTGAAAAAACTTATATTGTATCCCATGGGCTCAGTGCAAATTCTGCAGGAGATGTTGAAGTGCAGTGGGTCAAACCCTGGGTAGAAAGGACACTTGTTTCTGATAGGGTTTCTTTGATAGTATGACCCCATCCACAATGTAGAATAAGACACACTCTTCGATGGTAACAAATCAGTATAATTCTATGAACAACATTCAAGCTGCATTTCTAAACAAATGCAGAACATTTGAAATCAAATTAGAAGATATGTTTCCCCTTCTAAACATACATAATATCTAGGAGTATAAACAAATATTTGGTAAAACTGACAATAATTATGATGGTATAGTTTAGATTACTTTTTAGGACAGAAAGTCTTACATGATAAGACTTTCATGACACTTGTGACATCTGATGGTTGGAGCTACGCTGGAAATACATTTATGCTGGTCTGTGGTCTGAAGACTTGGTGTATTCCTTTTTTGTTCTAACCAAAACAGCGGGCTAAATGTCCAGAGAAATGAAAAAAGCAATCTGCCAAATGGAGATACATCTTCCCCTCTCCTACAGGTTCAAAAGATTTTTTAAAAGCAGGAGAACCTCAGAGTTGTAAAGTCTTCATTTATGCACAACTGATTTTTAAATAACATCATCCTGCAGATGGAGTACTTAATCTTACTTGAAAGAAAAGACACTCAGCTGTAAGACCCTTACCCTTCACATTGCAAACCATCACTTAGTTGAAGTATCAGTAAAGTTAAGCACACTTTAAATAATTCAGATATATACCATTACCTTGGTCTCTATTTATTTGGGAAACACAAAGAAGCAAGCAAGCAAGTGAAACAGGAACAAAATTTTCACCAAAAAAAAGAAGAATGCCTCTAGACTCATTAAAATAAAAAGGCAGATTATCCAGTGCTAAGTTCTGCATGTCAATCCTCAGCTGCTACCAGGAACTGAGTTAAAACCACTGTGACTGCCATGGTGAGCTTAAGGATAACATTACCAAAAGAACACAAGTATCATTAAAAATAACTACTGTGTGGTATTGTAAGCATGGAATTGATGTAAATCAGTGTTAGATACCTAGCTAGAAATCCAGTTGTAGACTGCCTTTCAAGACTCTCTTTTTTCAATGTAGAATGTGAAAAATCTCTGCAATATATTTCATCGAAGCTTAAAATGCCCTCCTTAGATTGGTCCTGTGTTTTATTTTTTGAGAATATCTATTCGTTTCAGTGGCAACAGAAAACACTAACAACTAGCTTAGATTGGATGCAGCCTAAGTTGCCTTTCACGTGGTTAAAATTAGGGAAAAGGAATTCAAATCAGGAGACATAAGACTTTGCTTAGCAGTCAATTCTAATATTGACCTATATTCTCTAGGTCATTTGGAAAACAAGTTACCTTTTTACTAACCATCTGAATCTCAGCTGTACATAAAAGGAGGGTAACATAATTTTTAAAGCATCCTAAAAATTAAAATAAAATCACAGAGACTTTTTCCAGGAATGAGACTCAAACTTTTTTTTTATGAGTCGCTATTAAAATAAGACAAGGCTTTGAGAAGATCTCACTGGTTGAAAAGATGTTCAACACATGCAGAAAATGAAATCTGTTTGACCATCCTTGTCTATTACAAATATAAACACAGAGACAGAGATGATTCACTTAAATTCCTTCAACTTGACTGGTAATATCTTGACACATTTCACTGGGGAGGGTATAACTTACACAGCTCTTAAACAGTAAGTTTTAAAAAAAGGACACAGCAATGACTATGGACTGAAGATTTATTAGAAAGATTCCCTAACCATCCCTTGGAAGTAAAATTTCCATTCTGTGCAAACTCAGTGAGAAATTGCTTTCTTGACATGGTACTCATTTATCTCCCCTCACTCTGTGTTCTTTGAGGTCTCCTTTTGCATCATTTGTTGGCTAGTATGAGGCCGATTTAAACATTTCTACATTTGCGCTGTTGCCAGAGACCACAGTGATTTAGTGAATCAGGAATGCATCATTCATGTTTGTTCCCTCTTTTCACTGCATATGATTTTGAGGAGAAATAAAAGGCAAGAGGGAGCCAAGGGTACAACTTGCCTCAGTAAGTGATCCTTAGGAGGGGCCCTTTCCGTTGATGGATCAGGTTATGAGAATTTGAGCACGACTCAGTAATATTTAACATATATATTTTTATTTGTATTCAGAAAAGTCCTTTGCTGTAGCATATTTACTTGTGATATTTTGTTCTCAACATACAGGGTGAAATACATTGTTGTTTAAGGACTTCCATGTAAGCAAAGCTCTAAGTATCCATCCCTGTATATACAGAAGCATTAACCTATCTGAACAGACAAATGCTTCTGTATATTACTAACAGTATTTTCAGATCAGTAATCTAATATTAAGATTTTAAATAATTACCCTGAGAAACTGGCAAAAAGCTTGTCAAGATTTTGTTCTGTACTAGTTTCCAACATCCCCCTTATATTCTTATAAAAACATAGTTTGTGATTGAAATTTCAGAACATATTCAATCAGCTCTTAGACTTCACAGATAAGAATCAGTGCTTCCTATGCCTTTCTTTGTCTGGTGAACTGAGAATCAGGTAGTTTTGCTCTCTTTGGACCTTTGTAAACAAAAATTTAAATTCGAAGGCTTATTTTTTCTAAGCAGTCATGAAATATTTAATCTCAGTCTCTGGGCAGACTTTTGTCTTGGCTTTTGTGGCAAAAATTCTCAGCTGTGATAGAGAAGAATGTGGTGCTTTTTGCTAATATCAATTACATGCTAACCGTATTCAAAAGTGATGACCTTATGATTTATCTAACCTCTGTGTGCATTGGTTCTGAAACTTTCTGCTTTAGCTAAAGGAGTATCTTTCAACAATGAACATAAATAGCAACTGTTTTTAAATCCATGTGTCTACTTGACATCAAAGATAGGTGACTCTCTCCTACAGGTGTCTGTACCTGAACAGTAGGTGTGACAGCTGGGACATTTTGGTGCATCAGAGAAATGAGAGACATTCTCCTGGGTATAAATAGATTATCTAGCAGAGCAACATATGGATTTAAACACACAGAGTGGTGCACTCTAGTTGCTAATAATAATTGTAAGAGACTGTAAATACAATCCATACATCAGTATCTATACAATTAAAATTAAGAAACCTATAGTGCAGATCCCAGAAGCTGTGATTTAAATACCTAAAAATGGAAGTGCTTCCCAGCACTTTGGAAGGGTTTGTGGAAGCAATCATCAACACAATAGACATGTCAGGAAACATGCAGACCATGCCACCCTGTGGAAACATGTTGGGAAATATTTTCCCTGCAATTCTACCAAAAAACCTCTGTTTTCTTGAACTTCTAATTACTTCACTCTAATCTCTTGTGCAGAGCTATCAAGAGTACCACTCTACACAGCACCTGCTAGTAGTGAAAGGGTAGCGTGCTAACATCCAATATCTTTTAACTTTCATTTTGCAGTCTTTCAATAGTACTTATATTTCTGTGGGAAATCAAACCCCTAGAAAAACGTGGACCTAGTTTTAGTCCTCATATTAATATGGGGATTAAATTAATAGAATGCAGACAGTTATGGCCTGTGTACAGTCATGATTACACACATCTAAAATTATGCTTGAGACTGATCTGAACTAAAACAGAGTAGCACATCATCTTCCATGCCAAGATAAGAAGG
>VZTN01033836.1:17016-44546 GCA_013400515.1 Erpornis zantholeuca
GTCACCTTGTTGAGAAGCAGAATTAATTAGTCCAGCCATAACAACATACTACTGAGAGTTTTGGCTTCTGCAATCTGTGCTAGTACAGCACTGAGACATATAAATGAACTGTCTCTGGCAATTTGCTTGCAATGCTCTGTTACAGTGCATAGACATGCCTTCAAGCACTCAGTCTTGTAACTCTGATTGAAGGAAATTCAGGCTTTTACAGGTATGAAAGTTGCTTTTGAAAATAAGACTTGGGCACCTCTGAAAAGATCTATGTCCAAGATAGAGTACCTTAGGCAGAAACCCAGGCAAGAGGCTACAATCTGAAGTGTGAATTTTAGTACCAAAAGTAAGATTTGTTGCAAGTTAGATAAAAGAAATTTCAGTGGCTTTTCTGGATAGATGTGGATCATTTCCAGTCTTGATAGGAGTTTCATTGCACAATTATCCTTTCAATCTTTCAGTGATCACTACCTAAAATAGACAAAAGAGGCTAGCCATCTCTTTGTTTAATTAGACTTAACCAAGACTAAGTAACTTGGTTTAGTTACCAGTTAGACTCACTCTGCCTCAGTCCACTTCCACTTCATGAAACTACCAATTTGCATGACCGGAGAGCTTGGTCCATGCATTTTTACATTTATGCCACTGTGGATACAACTGATATTAGATAAATAGTGCAGCAAAATAAAGACACAGTCAGCAAAAATATGTTAAAAGAATTATTTGTCTTTTGATTCAAATTCACATGGGAGGTAATTAGACAAACACCCTCCTCCATGTATTGCTGTGGGGAGGGAAACCAGTGGAAAAAAAACCCTTCCCTTACAACTGATCTCTTCTCTTTTCCCTTTTCTTCCTTCAAACGGCAAAACTGCATGTATTCAGCACAGTGAAACTTTGAGGGGGAANNNGCACAGTGAAACTTTGAGGGGGAAAATAGAGAGTCAGACTCCACCGAGCAGAATTCAATATATTAAAATGATGGTCTCTCAAAACACATTCTCCTCGTAAAGGGTTTTAGAAGGAAGGTTTTCAAACACTGGTATTATCAGACTGTTACAATCCCTCCCTCTAGCCTCTCCCTCAAAATGTGTCTCTTTTAATTTCTCAGGCTTCTAATGAAATCTCCTTAATATGTGCCATTCTGATACCACCAACTCAGATTTCTGTAGGTCTTAGCCCTAAGAAAATATTGTTAGCAGTCACTAACACAATTATTGTTAAACATTTAGATGTTGTGAAGGCTAAAATATTAGTGGTTACCATATATTAAAGCTGCATAGCTGCAAGAGATATAGAAATGATAACAAGAAAGAGAAAAGTAAGTTAAGAGATAAGGCTAATGGACATTGAACACCTGAAGAACATTATAAATTGCTCATATTCGGAAGGACTCTGTCATACACATGACAGGATTTTGAGCCTCCTAAATCTTCTGGAAGAACTAAAAAATCACAAACAACAAAAAACCCCCAATAAACAATGAATGCCTTCCTTTTAAGCGTATGAGGAGTCAGAACTTGCGCTCCCAGTGGTAGCCGCCAATTTTCTTGGCTAGTGTTAAAAAGAAAACTAGGTCACATAGCAGTCTCTACACATTTCTTGGAGATGACTGCTAATTCCACAGTACTGGACTCTGAATTTTAACCTGCGGATATTGAAAAGTTCTTACATCTATGGTTCTAGAGAATTGAAAGACTTATAAGCAGCTTTGTGTATACATACTCATTTCCTCACCATAGCATACCCTACCAGAAAGAAAAAGGAGGAAAAATTGTGGAGTTGAACAAAATCAACAGCAAAAAAATCCCAATAAACCCCAAAAAACCAACCAAAAAAAAACCCCAAGACAAACACCTCCCTCCCCCTAATGTATTAGTCCCTTTGGTTTTACCTATGCACAAAATTATACTATAGTCACTTAATATGTGCTACAGGAATTTAACAGAAACAGTTTAAATCCCTGTAAAGGTATACATTTCGGTATTAGAATATCTTATTTCTATTTAGCTGAAACAAAACTGAAACAAAAAGTTAGTAACTAACTAACTAACCAATAAATTCAGGCTTTCCGCTATTTTTTTTCTCACATGTTTAACTAAACTGCATTAAAATCTGCCTTAGATTTTAAAAGAGTATTTTCTTTTGGAATGGGGATAGCCCCAACTGAATATCATCAGAATAGAAAGAAAATGCTACAAACACCTTTTCCCACACCTTTTTATAATTTACCTCACTCTCCAAAAGAAGGTAATGGCCTTGTCTATGGGAAAAAGAGGTCCTAGTACTGTGGCCTATTGTATATTTTCCAGACTGAGGCCTTGGCCACTTAAACTAAAACAAGACAGCTGCTCTGCTTAGAATCATAAACTTAGTTTGCAAATAACTATTCTCACTTCAGAAAAGAAGTAGCTCCAAAAAGCAGTGAAAATAATAGTACCTACATATACATATGTAATATTTGAAAAGACAGAAATTTCCTTCATCATAAAAGATACTTTAGCACTTTCCAAGTCAGTCCACATTGAGGACAATGTTATTTTTAAAAATCCTATTCCTGTTGTTATTGCACATGACATATTACATTGTACTGTAGAGTGTGTGGTGATGAGAAATTCCCTGCTTATTTAATTGTGATCCTTCAATGAATTTGAAAAGGAGCACTTTATTTCCATTTCTTTAATTTACTAGTTCTTTAGCTGATGATTTTATTAACTCTTGTATTTGAGAACTGATGCTTAACAAAAAAAGGAGAAATAAAAAAGGCCCTTGGCAGTATTGTGAAGGCCTGGAACTGAATAATGCACTTTAATAATGAGGAATAGAGCTATGGCTTTTGCTGATGGCTGTGACCGGCTCTGTGACCTGATTATGTCGCAGAGTGTCAGCAGCTGAGACACTACAAAAGGGAGCGCATCCCATCAAATCTATCTCCATTGTAATCACTCGCACTGCTGAGAGGCTTGTTAGGAGCAGGGAATCCATCAGGCCTCATTAGCACCGTTTACCATCAAGAAGCTCAAAGAACAAATGTGTACCCTCTCATCAGAATAATGAGAACCAAAGTACTTCTATTATCTAATTGGATCAACAATCTCTCTCTCTCTGTTTCGTTTTCTGAGCTACTTGTGGACTACAACACTCAAAAATTAGTTTTTTTTTTTTTTGCTAAGTACCAGGGTGGACCTGTGCTTAAGATTTTTCTTATACAGAAAGTTTTCATATCTAAAGAGCAAGGCAAGGGCACAATGAAACCTGAGTTCCTTCAGGGGTATTCTTAGATTATAATGAAGCAATCCCAATTAATTCACTGTTCAATTAAAGTGTGGACAATACAATTACACCATACATACTTAGATTTGCCTTTTAATCTTCCACGAAACAGACTATTCCTCTCTTTATCCATAAGACAGTACATAATTCCAACCCTTATTACGCTACCCTTTTCTTTTATGGTAAAATATTATTTTGCATCTGCTGAATTAAGCAGTATTTTTCTCCTGTTAAACAACTTCCATCTTTACAAAAGAGAAAATAAACTAGCTCAGTACCCACAGTTAAAATGTATTTGATCCTGCTGAAGCCAAGAGACATATATGAATGCAACTGATGATAATTAAGAAACCATACTCATCAACCTTGCTTTCATATTTCTGTGGCTCATTTCCGTACAAATATTATGAAAGCAGCCAAAGCGCACATTTCACATACTTAATAAACAGAGTAAAACCAACACCAAACTCCTGACTTTTTCTTTCATTTGCAAAACCAGCATAAAAAAGAGATATTGAGTTGTTAAACCTCTGAAAAATCCAAGGGCAGCAATGGCACTAGGGTCCTACTGTAAGGGCAGGCTGAAGCTGAATAGGTAGACAGTCTCTCTTTGAAATCTACTGACAGGATGCAATCTGGCAAACCTGCTACCCTGGCTTTTAAATTTAAGATATGAAAGCCCAGTGCTACAAACACTTCCTGGAAAATGCTGAGGGCAAACAGAATGTAAGCAGTGTTACATGGGCCAATAGCTCTTCATAATATGCCTCTGAAAATGAAAATTTGATTTACAGTCCTCTACCTGTTCTATATCAAATTAATCAGGTGATCTAATCATATTATTTCAATGGATTAGATCTCTTGGCTAGGTCTTGGGAAGCTCTGGTATTACAGTTCATATTGCCATCCAAAGCAAAAGAAGAAAAATAAATTAACATGCCATAACTGTGAATTCAATAATTAAATAAATAACAAATATGTTATATAAATTATTGCTAATATATATGATTTTGTTACTGGAATTGTAGGAACTCCTAGACTATTGGGAATTAAGGCCATGCCATATGTCATTTAAAGGATCATTTCCCTTAAATTTGCCATAGGATCTTGGATTTGACCTATAGCTTAATGTCTCTAGGGATTAATGATCACCATATATTTAGTTAGACAGATGGACATTTACAAGCCCTGAATTTCTGTAACAGAAAGAGCGTGTAATTACAAAGATTGCACATACAAACATTCCAGTAAGTCATCCGGTTTTATATTTTTCAGGAGTGAGTTTTTGGTACCATGTTTGTGAGTCCTTGAAAGGGGCAATTTTCAAAGGGCAGATTCTTACCATATGGTGCAAATCTGGCTCTTCAGTGACCAAGTAGATTATTCAGAAATTGAGCATTTCAAATTATTATTCATTTATGCTCCCAGTTTTGAAGAAATATCTTTTAGTTCTTGGTTAGGTGCTGTAATTCCATTAATTTGAATTTGAATGTAATTTTATTTATGGAATGTAGACAAATTATACTAAACAGTCCTGTTTTAAGACTGTTATCCCGAGAAATGGACTCTAAGTAATATGAGTCTATGCCGAATATTATAGAACTGTGTTATATTACACACTTACTATCAATATTTATCTATATTGTGGCAAGTTCTGCCACACTGATTATAAACTAAGGAACATTTACAAAAACAAGTAATGAAAAAAAACCCCATATTTAAAATAGCTAGAAAGATAGCTAGATGCTGTAATTTTATCCAACAATTGAGAAAATTCATCCTTCTTTTCTCTTTCTCTGCTACCTGTGGAATTATTAGACTTTACATTATGTCTGGAATAAACAAGACTCAGCCTGAGGGAAACTTCCATTCAGCGATATCTCCATAGTAGTATTTTTTTAAAGATACAATGAATAGTCACACATAGATTATGTTTTCTGTGGCGAACATATAAAGGAAAACTATAAAAAAAATAGCCTACATTTATAACTTCAGCTCTTACGATGAACATCTTTGGTGTCAAGTGCCTCGTGAGTGGCGACTGTGAACCATTTCTGGAGCACAGAGGAGATAGAAACAAGCAGGCTTCTAGGTTGGAGCTGATCTGACTATGAGTTATAGGTATTATAACCAACTTTTCTTCCAAACCAATACCCCATCCCTCCAGAAATCTTAATAGGCTTTTGAGAGCCTCCATTTAAAGCTGGCTGCATAAAATGATCCTTTGATGAAAAGGGATTGAAACAAGGGTTAAAGTAGACATTGAAAGGTTATTGTAGAGGGCACATTGTTCATACAATCCTCCTTTAATATGTGTGGTGTGCACCTGCGATAAGATGATTCATTAGATAAGGCCTCACTTTGACAAGCTCCATCGTTCAACCCTCGGGGTAGTGATGGAACAATTCTGCACCCACCCAGTAAATATAACAAGGTCAGCATTTTTTTTTCCTGGGACTTGGATGGTGATAGTGAAGCTCAGGAAGCATCTTTGTTTATGTCCTGTTTAAAAAAAAAGGGGGGTCCTCCAAAGCATTGACTTTTACTATTTAATGGGCCAAAATACAAGATCTTACTCTTGTTCCAATTAACTAACAGAAAATTACCAGGAGAAAAGCTGATCTTCCTTTTTATTTTCCTCACTAGTAAACAGTAAGAGTAGAAACTAAACTCTAGATTCACATATATTCTACGCTGAATCATTTCAATAAATGTTTTTCAGGGCCTAACATCCTCATAAACACTGTAGATATCACTCTATACCAAATCTGTAGCATTTAGAATAATGACATTTGAATTACACAGTTACCAGTTATATTGACAGATTTGTTGCAGAGAAACAAGACATTATGTTAATTTTAGTTCTAATAAATGCAATAAAGAATGACAGTGGTCACAATCTGAAAGCCACTTAAATATGCTGTATCAGAGGACTTATTTATATATATACAGATTCAGATGCAGAACTTTCTGCATCATACTAAGACTGAAACTGAAATAGTTTGAACAAATAAACAGCTCCAAAATGCAGTCTCTTCTCTCAGACACACTAACTCTTTAGCAATGTTCAAGTTCCTGTTTGTAAAATTTCCTTTAAACCAAAATAATCTCCCAAATTTGCATCTACAGGCTGGCATATTCATTGCAAATTGCTGAACATAGTTAATAAACAAATGAGTAAGCCACCCCTGATACTTCATTACAATTTGTTTTCCTTTACTTATAATATTTAATGCATTTTAAGAAATGAAGTAATTCAGAGATGCCACAGAAACTCAAAAAAAGTGAAGCCCAGTACCACTGTAGTAAAGATGCCTGTTAGCAGGCACATGTAAGTGGAAGAATACAGCTGGTATGTTTGTTAAGAATCAGAGGGTTGCTGGACTTTTAAAATACCATGGTCTTGCACAACTGCAATATTTTGAAAGGGCTGAAACAAAATAAAACTAGCCCTTATCCTTTTCCAGCTTAAAAACTCTTTCTAAGAGTGCCTAACTTCCTCCTGTTTCTCAGACTTTCCATTTCTTACCTTGTCTGGCAAATCAATATTTATTTATCTTCAACATGTGCAGTTTTAAATTGCTGTCATACGAGCGGAACTCATTTTTGTCCCAAGATCAGCCTGCCATCAGAATTCACTGTTTGCTCCATCTCCTACTCACCTGTCCTTGTGCATTAGTGACGAGTTGGCCTGTGACCCCCTGAAGACTGGAGAGGGCGTTTCCAAAGGCCTGGGAGTTTGCTATTGAGCCCATGGCTGCCGCTGCTGCAGCTGCTGCTGCTTGGCTTGCTAGTGGATTATTAACCAGCTGAAAAGAAAGAAATAAAATATCATTATAAAACCCATGATAAACATATAATGCTAAATGGATAATATAAAAGTGATAGCACAGTAATGCTTATGTTTTTTTAATGTTTTTTACCCGCTGAATTGCATGTAAAAAAATGTCTGCTCCTCCAAGAGCTCAAGTTCTGAGAGGTTGTTACTTCTGGGGCTTTGAAAATGAATAGTTTTTAAAATGGTAGAGGAAATTACATGTTAATGTGGAAGAATAAAATTATTTTTTTTAACCCTATGTTCTCTCTCCTTTTTTTTTTAAATTGAGTTGTGATTGATGTGTTTCTTTAGGCTCAATGTCCTAATGCCACAAGTGTAGCAGCCTAGTACTGCTGTAAATAGCAATCAGTGAAAGATAAGCACTTGATTTCACTGGGAGTGGAATGTTTACTTGGTGATATTCAGAACAGAGACTATTTTACTGATGACCCCAAACCCAAGAAAACTCTGCAAATCCTTTTAGTTTTTATCAAATAATTGGTCTCAATATCTAAATAAATCACAATACTCAACCTTACTCAACCTTGTAAGTAAAGTCAGTAGATATCAACTAAAAATTCAAAATTCATTCGTAAAATATGATACTAAGCAGTATGCTACTTCTCAAATGTGAATGATTAATTCCAGGACTCATAAATTTTCAGGAAATAAATTGTACTGTCTGCTTTAGTCAATTCTACCTGAATACTCCATAGAAAACATAGAGCATGGTCTTGGCTTTCACCTTAGGAGACTAGGGGAATCCCACAGAGGAATACTCCTATCAATTTCTGCGCTTATCAAGCATGCAAAATGTGTGTTCTTCTGTCAGAACCAAAAGTCATCTTCAACATGGCTTTTTCACTGGATTATTCTGAAGTTTCTATTTTCTTATCCTTTTTGGAGAAAGGACAAACTTTGAACCAAGCACACAGGGATAACAGTATAAAAAAAATTGGAAACCATCATCACTAGGACAGTTGTCTTGAGAGCAATCAAACTGAGTTCAAGAGGCTGAAAATACATTTTAGAGTGGCTTTGCCTCCTAAGAATTCTGCATTATAGCAGAACTTGCAAAATGCTACACATTAGCATGACAGAGCAGCCCGAAGTTTGAGGGACAAAACAGTCTAGGGACATTTATTCTTAGACTAAGATAAAAATGCTAGACCTAATTGAGAAAAGCTTTATGTTTGAACTGAATAGTAAGAGTTCTAAGTCCTTAGATGATGAGTAAATTATCAATCCTTTAGAAATGGAGACTCACAAGCGGCAGTAAGGGATGTACTCCATAGACAGGCTCTGCGTCAAAATAGGTTATAAAAAATTAATCAGTGATTAGTAGATGTTTTAAGCATGTTACAGATATGAGTAGTGTGTATGTTATAGACGTTTAGAAGCCCATCAATAGAAGATGTCAGATATGGTTATAATCTATGCTTATAAGAAACCTACTTGTCTGTTGGACATTGCAAAATCTACAATTGATTGGTCATACATTAAAACATCTATTAATCATTCATTAGCCCCTCATGAAGTATTTATAAATGAAACCTTGATATAAAGTGTTGCTTAAAGGGGTGCCTTGAGCACATCCAATCCCTCTAGAAATTGTAAAGTAAATAACTAAATAAAGATTAGTAGCAATGCCAGACAGAGAAGATGACACTGTTTGGAGGAAATATTTTGATTTGGAAAAAATTGTTATATGAATCTCTAAAAGCAGTTCACAGCACCGCATGGCAAGAATAGCAGGAATAAAACACAAATGGGGGAAACTGCTATGCATGCTTGATTAGCAGTCCTGGTGAGCTGAGCTGCGAAGAGAACTGAGACCAGCACAATGACCAAGGCAAAGCTCAGTCCCTGAATGCAAGACTACAAGAAATTCCACTGAGTGCACAAAGGGTGAGTCCAAAGGTAGCTGATGCACTCTTCGGTGATTTGGGTGGTGGTGCCTGAGCACAGCAATGTAATGCCAGATAACAATGTAAATAAACTGGTCAGTTTTCTGCTCAGAACAGCAACATTTCCTTATTGTCCCAATCAGAAGCTGGCAAATCCTGCCTTTTTTTCACAGCACTTCACTTGCAGTGCTGGGACTTGAAGTTATTCCCTTATAGCTGTAAATACTTTGAGAAGAAAGGGACAGCAGCAAGAGTGTAAGACTTTCAGAAAAGATCTTCTACAATCTTATTAGCAACCCACAAATTACTAAACTTCTGATCCTACAGCATCTGACTGCTGCTATAAATTATAATATTTGGACAGTTACCCAACATCAGCTAATAAACTACACTGGCTGCTATATTCAGGGCTTTTGAGGCATGTAAGAACAGCTGCTTGTGAAGCATAAATAAGCTTGTGAATCTGGAAACTACAAAGTGTTAAAACCTAAAAATCAGACTATCACCTTCTAGACTCTCTTTTCCATTTTTCTTGCACCAGTTTTCAAAAAATATACATTTTCAAATACAACAATAAAATTTAATTACAACAAACCCTGGAGACACTCAGGATTGCTTTTAGTTGCATCGCAGAGATAAGCTACTTATTAAAAATGATGGCAGAGGCAGTGATATGCATAGGTACACTGCATAGTACCATGTTCCAGGAAAAAATACATTCAATCCAATGAATGGGCCAAATCACTGGGTAAGAGACTTCAAAGTGCATATGAAACCATCCCTATCTATTCATAAGTCTGATTAAAAAGGAGAGGATGCTTTTTCTTTCTTTTTTTTTTTTTGAGTGCATTGGGGAGCTGTTGACTGCAAGTTACTCTCTATTCAATTGACCCCTTTTATATTGTGCACAAACTGGGATGGAGAAATACATCCCATTTCATTATGTCTGGACACCAAGATAACACATCGAATCTTCCTTTTATTTAAAAAATAAAATCTCTGACTTGAGAGGTTTATGCAATTTCTCAGTGAAGCTTGGATCCCTAAGAATACATGCTGGAAATATTAGAAATATATTGTGAAAAATACCACAAACGGCTCTTCCCATTTTGTTTCTGTATGTAAATAATGATTTAATTTGGAAGGCTGAGATATTTGGAGCTGTCGATTCCAGTGCTCAAATCTCTTCTCCCACTCGAAACACCAGCCATAACAGTTGGTAATAGTAACCTTTGTTTAAAGTGACAGGCCAACCCTCTCAATGATGCCTCTGCTACTAACATGATTATATGAGGAAGCCAACTTTATGAGAAAGAATCTTCTAATAACTGAGTAGGTTTAATTTTTCTGAATACCCAAAGCTGATGTTTTAAAGGCAAAGTAGATGAAAACTGTCTACTTTAAGTCAGTAAAAGCAGAAGACATTCCAATGCAGCAAACAGAATTCACACAAGTAAAACTAATCTGAGAAAATGTGGTGGATGAAAGAAGCACTACCTACAAGATCCTAAAACTGTACCATGTAAAGTGACAGCGTCTATGGTTAAGAGATAGTCTTCAAAAAAACCAATCTGAAGAAAAGTGTGTTAGAGTCAATGCTGCAAACAGCTTTCTTGAGAACCACAAATACTTTTTTCTTCTGGAAGAATACAATCTTCCTCTTTATTTTGGAAACTAACTTAGTATTTCATTGAACTTGCTGTGAGAAACTGATCGAGCATTCATCTATCATTGAATACAAGACCAGATTCGATGACCTACACAGTAATTTAACTTTTCTCTGTAAAAGGCATGTCCTACTGAACTTTCAGTCTCCTGGTCCAGAAATCAAAGAGCCAGTCTTAATCATTACAATATCATTCAGTCAACAAATACAAAGAAAAAAACAAACAGTTTTCCTAGTGAAAAGTCAAGATATTTCAGGATGCCAGATCATCACATGAAAAAATGGGCCTAAAACCTGAAAGGTAAAGTCGCTTTATGCAGTGCCAGTATGTAGCTCTTTTGTGTTTTCTAAAGCACTTGTGGAGGAGGCTGAGTAAAGACATTCTGCTAACTGAGTGCAGCAATGGAGAATGGAAGGACTTATTGCAGAGTAAGTTGAGGCAGAACTTCATTTTACAAAATAGTATTAGTGTTTTTCAGAAAGACTGTTAAAAAAATCACATTTCTGTGATTCATCTCTCCTAGAGATGAAATTAGTGTAGAAAAGTATACATTTGATTAGGGACCAACAGATCCTCAGTCTCTTATGTTCTCTGACAAACTCTTCTATGGGGAGCATCACACTACTAGATTAGCTGCTGAGAGTATTTGCTTAAACCAATGCTTTTCAAGGGAAAACAAATATCTCTAAGAGTTGAGAAGAATTTAGCAATGGCTCTCAGTCAGAAAAACATGACATTTTTCTTTTCTACCCATAGTGAGTGAAAATTGATCAGAGAAATGAAATTTTTATCAGCATGGCATGTGTTTTTGTAGGAATTTTTAGACAAGAATCTATCTGAATTTCATTGTATTTAGCTGATGAGAGAATTACAGGTTAAAATAGAGTGGGCTTTATTCCCATTTTTTCTCAGTAGCTCATGAGACAGATTCCAGGTAGTAGTCACTGGACCTGAAGGAAAAAGATTGTTTCATACTGAGCACAGGCTCCTGAGGTTATTCAGATTTCTTCTTTGTTACTGTGACTAGCATTATCATCTGTATTAGGTGTAGGTGGAAAGGTTTTGGTAATGGAGGAGCTGCAGAGGAGGAGGATAAAAAAACTGGAGTGAACAAAACAAAGGGAGCAGCAAGGTCAGAGAAAGAAGGAGGTGTTCCACAGCAGTGAAGGTGTCCCCACTGTAGCCCTTGGAGGACCCTAGAGCAGGCAAATGGGTATTTCCTGATGAGAACTGTGATCCATGGAGAGCCCATGCAGAAGCAGGGGAAGAGTGTGAAGAGAAAGGAGCAAGAGAGGGGAACTATTAAGGACTGACTACAGCTCCCCACTGAGGGTGGGCAGAGAAGTCAGGAGTGAAGCAGTGAAGTTAAGTCTGGGAGAGGCGGAGAAAAGTTGTTTTAATATTTGTCTTTGTTTCTCACTTAATTGGCACAATATTAAAGTTTATTATCCCCAAGCTGAATCTGTTTTGCCTTCAAGACTGATTGGTAAGCAGGCCATCTTGACCCATGAACTTTCTCACCTTGCTTCCTCTTCCATCCCACTGAGGCAATGAGTGGCTGGGTGGGCATTGCTAACCCACCACACCACTGCATCACAGTAACTGGAAACTATATCTAGCAACAGCAGCACTCATGTGTTTTCAATACCTTGATGACATAGAAGCAGAGCATTCCAACCTAGATACCCATATGCATTAGTGAATTGAGACAGAAGTGCAGTTTCCCCACGAGTCCCCATTGGCTCTTCTGGCAATTTCTTCACATGGTATTAATCCTTATACTCCTAATTGTTTTCAATATGCATATATACCTAGTATCAGTTGATAGCTCCCTGAACTTACATAAAATCTCATGGTCCCCGGAGGAATTTAAAAAAAACAGACACACTGAGAAGACTGCTTCAGTTGAATCCTGTGAAAGCACCTAGATACCACAGCAGTAAGTACCAAACAAATGTTCATAGTAATTAACAAGATCACCAATTAGCACTTATACAGGGTTGTGGGTGACTGAGCTCTGTCAATTTAATTTATTTTTAGGCTTTTAAATAAAATTAAGTCTATTTTGAAACATCCTGTGAACGTGTAGATCCCAAGAAAGTCAAGAGAGAATACACAGGTAACATAAACCCAAAGACGTTAATTTCATCCGAAGAGGTGCTATGAGCAAACATTTTGGAAACTCTGTCTGGTTTTGTACTTATCAGCTAGATTTTTTTTTTAATGTTGATCTTCCCCTGCCTCTCTCCCTCCTTTTTTGTTTACATAATAGGATAATTACAACATTTAACTTTTGTAAATGAACATCAGGGTAAAATGTCTAATAAAATGACTGTCATAGAGCCTAATCATGCATAACTGTTTGAAAACATGCCCAGCAGGCAGATCTCAAATTATGAAAAAAAATTAAATCTGTCAGCATTTGGTTTTTGTACACGGTTGTGATATGATCAGCCTACAAAGTGTATAGTGTAGTTATAATATCCAGACCCATCCAACAATGTCTGGTTATTTCAAAACTGCACAGGTCTATATTTGCAAATGATTGTAGATGGTAAGAGTTCCAAATAGGCTGCTTAGACAGACATTTTAGTATATGCACATATATCAGAAATTTATGTACGACATACAGTGTAGAGACAAGGATATTGAAATATCTGAAAGCACTGACTTGACAGAGACACTTAAAATATCTAGTTCTCACAGATACTTAGTCTGCTCATTATATGCATTTATTGTGGTTGAACTATTTGCTGTCTGATTCTATGCTGAATTTCCTATCAGAAATAAGTACTGATCGTGGTATCACTGATGCGACACGACTTGACTCAATGCAAAGCGACACGACCTGAGGTGATTGGAAGTATGCAGTGCTCATGTAACCCTTGATATGACATGGATAGAAGGGGATGCACAAGATTTCTCACAATATCTTTGTAAACAAGGTGCTGCTGGTCAAATTTGAACCAGTCTGAAAAACTACATAACAATTTGCAAAATAAAAAGGGTATATCTCTTACAGAGCCATGGCTAAGCAAATAAAGAGCAGACATCAGTCCCAGGTCTCTTGGACCAAACTACTGGAGACATGAATAATGAAGAACACATCAGGGCACAGGCTAAGATTTAGCAGACACCACTCCAGCAACTTTCATTTCTGCTCTATTAGTGACAGATAGAAAAGAGAGGAGAGGAAACTAGAAGAAAGGAATGCTCATTGGGTCTAATCCTACAAGATAAACTAAATTGAAGTTGTCAGCATGTCTGAGGCTGGATCTTATATGTTTACAAAAGGAAGGAGTAAATATATTTTAATATATTTATATCTTTAAATACAAATAACTACAAAATGCAGATGACTGACACCTTTAGCAGCATGTCTGTACTTACAGACTGACCCCAGACTCCTGTCTTGTAGGTTCCTGAGTGTTCACATTTATAACTCAGAAGTTTCAAATGTTCCAGAGCTATTTAAGCTGGCACACACTGAACAAGATTTCTGTTAAACAGAGGCATCTTGGTTTTGTCTGATTTACTTGGTTTTGTCTGATTTTGTCTGAGTTACAGACAAATTTTATGTAGTCTTTAAAATATCTAAAACTGTTTACCTCATGCATAATGGATATGTACTGTAAGCAAACAACATCTGACTTAAATTTGGCATCTCTAAAAATCATAAATTGTATTGGTACTAATAAAAGAGGGATGAGTACTGAAAAAGTTATCCATATTCTTTAATTTTCTGAAATAGTTACCACGCGTTGCAAGAATGAAAGCAGAAAAACACCTTCTAAATTTTTTGAAAGGGGTTGCAACACAGTTCATTTCACATTGATTAGTTTCTTGGTTCCTGTGTTTGTCTATTTTAGAATGATTTATCTGGCTTCTGAAAGATGCTTTCCCTACAAGAAAAATGGTTACTTCAGGGCTCCCTTGCTGCTAAAAACCCAAACTCTTATAAAATGGAAATTGCCATCTGTCTTCTCGGATAACAGCCCAGCACTTGGGCCTCTGTAGAAAGTGTGTCAACTGTGAGACACACCAAATTAATCTCCTGAATCTAAAACATTTATTTGCCTTTAATTTGAATTTGTGAATGGCATGTGCACATGTCAATATGACCATTTGCATATATAAATGTTAAAAATGCACTGTGAGGTCACACCATGTTAATATGATGCTTCATGTTAAGAATTTCAGAAAATATTTTTGAAAGTCTTGTTCTACAATACAACGTGCAGTCTTAATAAGTATGCCTGAGACTGTTTACTCAAATATTCATATTAAAAATCAAACTTCTAGGCACAGACCTTCTCTTTTGCCCTTTGAAGTATAAATACTACTTAATACTTAGGGACACATTGTCAACTGAGAATATATATAAAGTTTCTTTAAAAATTCTGTCAGCTGCTCTGCAAAGATCCTAATTTTTGAAGCCGGAAATGCATCTGGATACTTCAGTTTATTTGTAATGTAATAGCATCTCCAAATAGTTTTGCTTTCATGTAAGCTAAGTGCTTACCTTGAATTTTCATTGACTTGAATGTGAACAAGAGCTATGTGGGATATTTTTCTTTTCACTACTTTCAGCTCCAAACTGGACCTTACTAGATGCACTGATATGATACAAAGTTGAAGAACAATACAAATGGCTCCCGAGTGCAGTAGAAAGATTCCTGTCAAAGATACAGGTCAGTCCAAAATCTGAATCTGGTTCTTAATACAGGTATCTAGAAAGCTGGAAGGATTTAAATGTCTGTGTTTACATCAATTGACCCCAAAGTCAAAATGACATAAACACCATAATTGATATCATGTGTTTGAGAAGTTCTCTCTCTGTTTTCTAGGTTTTGTGGAGAATATATGAGAATCCAAATCAATTGAGACACTGATTTTTAATTAGACATTTGAGTTTTGCTGAAATCTCAGTATATAAAATGAGATTTCAGAAACATGAATAAAGTTGAAGAAAACATTCATTTTGAAAACCTTGATGTCAAACAACTTTTCCAATAAAATAAATATGTGAGTGATAGCCACTAAAACAAGTAAGCTGAGTCAAAGTCTATGAAAGGGAAGAAAGCATGTAAAAAAGGATGTTGGCAATCCCTCAGCAGGATAAGATTAATATTTTCCTTGGGCACTCTTTTTTTACTCTAGTACAGTTCTGAATGCCCAGTGATGGACTGGAAGTGTGACTTCGTTTGACTGTTTTCTGTCTGTCAATGGGAAGGTTACTGCTGCTACTCCTTTTCTAAAACAGAGTAATGAACACCTCTGAGCCTCCTCACACGACCACTATGTGAACATATTGCATCTCAGATGGTAACAACAGTCTGCTACATTCATATTTGGAATATAAACATATTTACTTTGAGGGTAAACATACTGGAAGACACTAGATAACACAAGACTGACTATTGCAATTTAAAGCCCCTGTTTATAGTACATATGTACACCCAGTGTTGTCCTTTTCCACCAGCAGTCCTGCTCTGTCGATAAAGTTACATGTGAATTGGTAATAGTTGTGTATTTAACATGCCAAAAATTGTGCCCTCAACGCAGCTCCTATAGAAGGAGAAAGGGAGACGTGTTAAAATACAGCTGCATATCTAACATATGTTACATATGGAACCACATGTGTAACTTTCCCACAGAGAACATTGTCTCCTCCCAGCCCCTTCCATCTCATTTGCTGTCATCAAGAAACCTGCTCCTAAAAATGAAGTGTAAGTCTCGCCCCAGAAGCAGCACAGCCTGCAGCGTGGGTCTGGGCTGTGCTCAGCATCAGCTGGGCGATTCCAGATTTAATTTTGTTAATGTTCTTCTAAGAGGTATAGAGAATATTTTAAATGAACCTTGAAGGCTTTTCAAATTTGCTTGGTTTTTGCTTTTTTGCTTTGCTTTCAGAATCCATCCACGTCTCACCTTTCCTATGATTCCTCCCTGGCTTTTTCTTTTTTGGAGTGGGTATATGTTTTTTTTGCTGCGATAGACCCCCTTTCTGCTTTTATCTATTTGACTCCCTTTCTCTGATCTCTTATCTCCAGTATCAGCTACTTTGCTCATGTCACTCTGAATCTGGTTGCAATGGGTTTTCCATGTGGGAGTTCACACTGAGCTGAAAAGAAGCAGTAAATCTACTGTATCTGTAATGCTGCCATATTAATTCCTAATCAATTTTGAAGGCGTATTTGAAACTCATATTTCACCTCAGCAAAATCAAAATAACGTCAAGTTGCCAACAGCAAATGAAACCTGAAAATATAATTAAAAACATATAGGCTAGGAATGTATTGTTTCTGAGGTCTTTGCAATTGTCACTGTGCTAGGCACTATAAATTGATGGCAAGAGGGTATATGAAACTGAGATCCTCTTATAACAAAAGCATAGCTCCCTATTGCTTGAGGTAACAGAAGAACTCTCAGATGAATGTGAGTGATGACTGCAAGTATAAACTGTATAATTTTTTTTTTCTGCAAGGATCAGATCCAAATTTGTTAAAATCTGATGCTGAAATCCTGCTAAGGCTGATTAGTTAACCTGCATGTAATCCTAGTAAATTTGAGAGAGTTCATGCTAGTGTGTCCTTGTGATAGTGATTTTTCTATTTCATAGATAAAGTTGGGGTGTGATCTTATACTCCACATTATACATGTCATTACATAAAATCACACACAAATATTAACTTATGCCTATGGTGATATTACTGTATTTGAAACAAAAGACATAGCAATGTTTAGCTTCTATCATCCTCTTTTTTTTTTTTCTTTTTTTTTTTTTTTAATGGAACCAGAATGTCAGAAATAATGCCTAGGTTATTACTCAATATCTACTGGCTGGATGCATAGCCTGGGGAAAGTCTAATTACCATTTACAATAAATAATTTCCTCCATATTTATTATCAATGCTAATCTACTCATAGACATTCAGCCAAGGAATTCTGCCATACGGGCAAAAATATGTACTATCTTTCAACAGCAGCTCAGCTTACAACCTGAATGTCTGTAGCTTTTTCATTAAATTCATTATTGCCTTATTGTACCTAGACTCTTGTTCTTCCATAAGGCACTGTCAATAGACAGAGAGATGAATTTCTTCATGTTCTAAGTATTTTCTACTTTTATCTGTTGACCAGATTCACAAAATATTTATGGGCCCTGTAGCAATTTTTTGTGCTTTACAAAACAAGGGATTATTTTTGTGCTAAAAATAACGTAAGTTCAGAGTTCTTGTTCTGCTTCTTATTTCTCTATACCAGAATATAAATCTGATCTAATTTTAATGAGGTCATCAGAGTTACAACTAGTTAAAACAGAGAAACTCCTGTCAGAATCAGTCCCTTCAATTTCTTATGGGCTTCAAGTCTGCAATAACAGGGAGCAGGAATGATTCTTTCACTTGAAATACTAGTGTTGGCTAATTACACTGGTATTTTATTTAAATCAAATAGTCTCACCAAAGGCCTATGGTTTTTTTTATTTTCTTTTTTTTTTTTTCATATTTATGCCGTGATAAACTAGAGAAGCATTGAAGTCAGAAGTCAAAACATTTACACCTACAGCTGTGAAACTAATGGATTTTTCTGTTTGCAGACTGAAAAATTTCCCTGAAATACCCTGTTCACCCCCTTAAAAACAAACAAACAAAAGAACCCAACAATAAAACACTGTCCAGGCAGACCTGGAGTGGAAAAAAATGGAAAATACATAAATTTCAGGTCACTTGAAACATTTAGTTCAGACCAAAATAGTTTCTTGAAAGGAAATGTAAAATGTGTCACCCTCACAGATGGGTGTTATATAAATTGAGTAGAAATACCTGACTTCAAAAAATCATTCTTATATGCCTTTTCTTAATCTCATCCATTTTGGGTTGGGAGGAACATATACATTTACCTAACTATTTGCCAAAATATACCTTTGGAAATGGTGAAGTATGCAGACCTCTTTGCAGTCACTAGTGTTGGAGGGTGCTAATGGTAATTGTGTTAGTAAAAGGGATAAGTCAAGTGTCAGAAATGTTTTTGCAGACAACTTAGCCAGACAGTTCTAATGTACTTCCAACATGTCAGAAACTGTGATGAGCTCAGCCCGAATGCAATTAAGGCAGAACTCTTTCACTATACCTATAACATTGGTAATACTTGTACAGGCAATAAAGCAAATCCTACTTCCAAAATAGGACATATGCACTGTTTGCTTTCCAGACTTAAAGCTGAATATATCTGCTTGAAAAAGAAATTTCATAGAAGGCACTCACATATTAGAAACCATGTGTCCTAGGTTACAATGTAAGATGTAACCAAAAGTGTGTATTCTATTATCATCTTCACAAGCTGTTAAAGCAGGTGGGGCAGTGTTCGTTATCTCCTACCATGACTCATCCCTGATAACTCCCTCCAGGGGCTATCTCTGTTTAATGGACAATCAAAGATCCACTGCATGACTCATAGAATTACATCAGCCCATTGTGAGATGCTCCGCCGGGCGGGGGAGCCAAGCATTCCCACCTGGATATAATCTGGGGCTTGGAATAGCACAAGCCACCCTTACTTGGTGGCTCCCAGAGGGCAAGAGCACCCACTGGACCTTCAGGTGAAGACCAGACCCTTCTACAGGATCACCACTTCAACAGAACCACTTCATCTGGACTGCTACCACCACCCTGACTAACAGGGTGTCAGGTTGTATCCTGACTCTGTCAGTGTTCTTGTACTATTGCATTTATTTTAATTTTCCTATTAAATTATAATTCTGACTTGCAATCTCCCACTGGCTTGTTTTCAAACTAGTACAACATGTCAGGAGACTAAAGATAAGCAGAAAAGGGATGGTTGAGTTTTAAGTAAGTATTAACTGAACAAAAAACAAAGGTGCACTTATTCTGTGTTGAATTGTGTCCTCTTTCAACAATGGGAATCAGCAGGCAAGTAAAAATCCTCCTAGTTTCACCTCAAAGAGACAGACAAGGCCTATGACCTGCAGAAGACCTGATGATCATCAGCCACCTAGAAGAGGAAAACAAGCTGAATAATCTAAACTAAACCAGAAATTGCTACTTTTGCAGGGGTCGAGGAACCAGTTTTTCAGCTGTAGCTGCAAGAAAGCAATCAGAGTGTGCTAAATGGGAATTTCCCTTCTTTTTCCTGAAGGCTATGAGACCACTGAGAATTGCATGTTGCTAAGACATCTGAACCAAGATCTGCAGGGAGACAGGGACAAAGGTCCATTTGCCATGTTCACCTATACTCAAGGTTTCCCTGGCATTTCCAGTTGTGAATCCCATACTAGGGAATATCAGAAGGCTTCTTTTTGCCTGGAAAAAGACATAATTTAAAGCAGATTTACCAAATATATGGTTAGAATACCAAAAGATTTCCTTTTATTTCAAGGAGATTACATTCCTTATTTAAATCAATGTCTGGGCAACCAGATCTCTCTCTCTTTGTTCCTAACACTACTCTTTGCACCAGTTTAGACCAAGGCAGAATTTAGTGCATTGATGCTGGCATGTGAAAAATAAATCAGAAACTTGATGGATATTAAAAACAGTGTTTAAAAGGGTGTTTTATACAGTAATTATAAGGTTATTTCTCAGTAATTCAATCTACCAAGGGCAAAAATATATCTTTTATTGCTGCTTATGATGGTAATAATTCTCCCTGGCATCTGTAAAAGCAACAATAGCTTTTCATTGATTTTGCTTAAAAGGAAAGTTCAGGGTTAGAAAATAAGTATTTCATGTGGAAACAAGAAAAACTTTCCAAAGTATATGTGATGGAAATAGCAATAATTATGTTTGAGAAGGAAGGAAGCCTTGTGATTAGGGTCACTGGGCAGACATCTAAAAACCTCACCAGGGGTCCAATTCTTCCACGTATTTCCATTTCTTTAATTTCCTGTCTGAAAAATAAAATAAATAATAAAATTCTTTCTTTCACATTGTTTGCTTGTTTTCTCATTAGATAATACATTTGAAAGCCCATCAAGACTGGATTACATATGTGCACACACCAAATGAAGGCAAGAACAAAGATAAAACAAATTTTCTTATTTCAGGTTAAATCTGCATATGGAATACATTTTTCTGTTTATTGCACAGTACATAGTGATTTATGTATTTACCTAGTATTTTTATCCACTACCATAATATATATCCAGGTAATATTAATGGAGGCCAAAAATTCCTCTGAGGTACAGACGTGAATGGACATTTAAGTCACTAGCAAAGCTGTTTATGAAACGTAGGTTTTTATATAAGAAGCAGGCAAATGGTAAAAATAACTACAAGACACTGTTTCAAAGTGAAGACTGAATTTACATAGGAAAATGGTAAATCCAGGAGAGCATACTATCTAAGTCTGGATTTGCTGCTCTCTAGTTTGTTGGTTTGTTATCAGAGCACCCTGCATAAAAGAAAGCCTTTTCTTAGCTCTGAAGTTGTGATCTGATAACATATTTATTATTTAGAAAACACTAATTTTATCATTAATGTTTTAGACACTTTTCATAAGATAACAAAGCTTGACACCGCAGTTGTGGGGAAATTCCCAATGCATCTGTTTCAGCTGCAGATAAGATAAATTGAGATAAGTTTAGGGGGAAACGCCCTGAAATGAATATCTCCTCCACAGAAGACAGGTTTCAGCACTCCCTCCCCCACTAATATGAAAGGAATTACTTGGATGAAAGTGAAAAAAACTATTTATTTAACAAGCAGAGTGCCCGCATGGCAAATGAGTACTCAAAAATGAGTAGCTGTTAGGATATGAAACCTCCTCTCTGCAGAGAAAGCTGGTGATTTACAGTTCCCTCTGTAGCTGGCTCGGCCCCTCCTGAGCACCGAGGCCAGGATGCAGTGTCCCCGCAGCCTCCCTGCCGGTCCACGGGGTCCGGTGACCTGGTTCTCGGATCACAGCTAGGCCGAGCAGTTCCAGAAGAGGAAGAAGAAGAAGAAGTTACTAGATGATTTTGATATGCCGGTATGGGAAAATTTCTTGCCTCAGCTAACAGGCTAGCTAAAAGCAGGAAGGTGCTCCCTCAGCTCTGCAGCAGTGAGAACATGGGGAGTGTGTGTGAGTCCTTGAACACAAACTGCGCTGAAGAATTCACCCAGCTTCTCTTCCCCCCCTTTTCTGCACCCAGCTCAAAGCTGGGGGACCCATTTCTGGGCATAAAGCAGATGATAGGAGAATACAGTATTATAAAATCACCCCAAGACAACATCCTAGCATTCCTTCTGGTTTTCTGTTTATTCACACTGTTGTAGTAAATGTCACATATGATACCTTGGTTTTATCAAATCCTATTTTAAAATGAATGACAGTAACTAAAATAATGCTAACCTGAGCTCTAAACCTAACAGCCTATCTTATTAAGCAGAAAAAAATGACTCACTTGTATAAATTACCATCATCTCTAGCTGTTAAACATAACAAAATCAGGGAAGAAAACTCTGAACTACAAGAGCTGTACCACAGAGTACTACAGGCCCCTTGTTCATGACTATCACTAACTGGCCCTCGGTGGATAGAGATGAGTAGCCATGGATGCAAGGCCTCATCTACTCATCTGTACAAGTGGCTGCTGTGGAAAAGAAGGGTTGATGATGCTGTGGGTGGCTCTATGGAGCTCTTGTCCTGCATCTTGTTTGGGACACAGATGATTTTGCCTTCAGTTGGAGCCACCTCCATGGCAGCCAGCTCCCTAAATCACTGGCAGTGGTTGTGGGGATGCCTCTTGTTCCAGGAGGGGTGGCTCTAATTGGCCTAATTTGTTTCTTTTTTGGGGTTTGGTTTTGGTAGGGTTTTTGTGTGTCTTCTGAGCAGATACAGTCTGCAATCCCACACTCCTTCAGGGTATTCTCACTACCCAAGATCTACTTTTGCTTCCTTGCCACAACTTGTTCTTTGCTCAGGGAAAGAATTTGGAGAGACAACAGAAACCATATGCTACTGCATGCTATCCCATAGTCTGAGTGCAGAATGCTTTTGAATCTTAGAAATATATTACTTAGTCAGAACCAAAACTTGAGGTGGTGCCTTACAGGAACTCAACAGAAGATGAAAGGGCAACTCAAGTAAAGAATCTTCTCTCACAGATGAGAATAATGTCTAGTGCTTTCTATCTATTCTTTAAAAGTATCCTTCATTGGATGTGTAGCAATAAAGACAGTGGGAAAAATTTCCGTAACCAAATTATTCTTGGGCTACCCTTTACCTCAAAAAAGAGGTAAAAGTTTGGAAAAACCTAGTAGGCTGGAGGCCTGGTCTTTGCTTGCACCAGTGTGAGAAACATAAAAGTCAAACACTAACACTATAAATTTGGAAACTTAAAGTAAAAATAGAGGGACAAATAATCAAATTATAGTATTGCAGAACAAAAATACAGTAATAAAAAGAAAGGAATGCCATGGCAATGTGGTACATGGAACACCTGTATTTGCCAAACCTATATGAAAAACCTCCTTGAAGTCAAATTACGAAAAACAACAGGCATAAAAGGAAAAAAGAATATAAAAAAGAAACTGACAAGCAATTGCAGGTGAGTCAGTTGCTTTCAGTATGCCTGTCAGAGACCTGGAAGTCCATGACTCTGAGTGTGTGTGCATGCATATTACTGTATATAAGAAATATGCAAGAGAAAATGCATGAAACACAAGATTGCTCCATAAATTTTAATGAACAAATAGCAGTGTACTACGGACTACCAGCTAATTTAGGTGATAGGCTATATCAAAGCAAAACCACTAAATATGTCATGTATGCATTTTGAAATGTTCTCATTGCCCAAGCAGAACACAATTAAAAATGTGTATAGAGGTTAATCTCACCAAGGATAAAGAAAATTAAAGGTCTTTAATTTTATTTACAGAAGCAAAGCACTGTTGAGGTAATAAAAGAAATAACTAATTCTAACATATCAACACAAGAGTTCTGAAACATAAACATTGGAATCACAAGAATGACTATTGAAATAATTATACTAAATCAGACACATGACACACAACGCATCATAAATCCACTAAATTCTAGATTAGGAACAGAAGAGAGAAGACTATAGGTAAATCAAAACACTTATGTATTTCTGTCATCTTTTCTGCATCTCATGAAGGCTATACAGCAGTCCTGCTGTGCAGAAGATCTAGGAGAAGAGATGATAGGCATATATAAGTCACTGCATGAGAGATGAGCCTTTAATCTACTTGTGATGATCTTCAAAACACGTAGTCTTTTTGACTAGTGTTCTTTTTAGTTTACAAAACAGTGTCACAACTATTCTGATAAAACTTACATTAGTTTAGGAGAATAAGACTTGCAGTAATGCTCCTCTCAAGCCCATATTCTGACACAAAGCTGTAAAAAGTGCCCATGCTGCAGCAACCTTTGTTTTCTTCCGGTCTGTTTGGGGAATACACAAATACCTGCAGTCTGGCACTGAAGTTACAAAGTGTTCATCATCTCTACAGGTGGTAAAGGGAAACAGATGGTCTTGTGGGTAATCCCAACTTTATAAGAGAAGACCCTTTTCTGAGGTGTCTTCCAGCAAGGACTCTTTTTTCACTGACCATGGAAGGCATCTGAAGATATGTTTAAGTGGCTTGGTTGGGTGGCATGCACCAAAGGCACATAACAAAGGCATGCATCTTGTACAAGGACACATTGCAAAAGGAGTTTTGCAGCTTTTCTAGTTTTTGGACACACTGCACACCAAATCCCCCTGCCTCTCTTTGGATATATCTATACATTATTTAGTGATTTAGATTTGAACAGAGAGAGGTAAGAAACATGCACTAAGGATCTACCTCTGAATGTTAACTATATGGGACTATACAGTCTAGGTCCCAAATGTCCCATTTAAGTCAAGTGATCATTAAGTTAAATGACAGCATAACTATCTCTGCATCTAAAGCAGAATGATAGATTCAGGACCTTGCAGCTCTTATCTTTGGGAACCTGGGACAAGTCTCTGAGCATGCACACTGACTCCTTGTCATGAAAGCAAACTGTAAAGAGCAGCAATGCAGAAATGCTTGCACAGGCTACAAAAACTATTGGCTACAAAAACTATATGGTATTCCCTTTCTCCCTAATTTTAATTTACTCTGGTTATCCTGAGTACAGCAATAAGGAGCACAGCCTTCTGCCCCAGCTGCAGTACTGCTGCACAGTTCTGTATCACACAGGGCAAGCCCAAGAACCAAGGTACAGAAAATGAACTGTTCTGCTTAAATTATGCTTCCCTTTAAACATATGCTCATTTCTCATGAACAATAAAGGTCCTGTTCCAAAAGTAATTAATTTATAAGGAAAGTGCTAGTAATTTAAACAAAATTTTAGCAGTTTTTAAAAAAAGACTACATCAACCACTAACAAAATAACTAAAAATTGACCCTTAGGTTATTCCTTAGGCATTGTTCTTCACTGAGTATCCCTGGTTGGTAGTGATCCTCTCTGTGAGTTTTGTCTGGGATGAAGTTAATTTTCTTCACTGTAGATAGTATCAAACAATGATTTGGATTTGTGCTGAAACAGTGTTGATAACACAGGGATATTTTAATTATTGCTGAGCAGCACAGAGCCAAGGCCTTTTGTCTGTCTCACACTGCCTAACCAGGGGGGAGACAGGGAGTGAACAAGAAGCTGGGGGGGCACACAGCTGAGACTGCAACTGACCAAAGGGATATCCCAGCACCCTATGGCATCATGCTCAGCAATAAAAGGTGCGGGAAGAAGGAGGAAGAAGGGATATTCAGAGTGATGATTGTCTTCCCAAGTCACTGTTACATGTGATGGAGCCCTGTTTCCCTGGGGATGGCTGAGCACCTCCCTGCCCATGGGAAGTGGTGAATTAATTGTTTGTTTTGCCTTGCTTGCTTCACAGCTTTTCCTTGACCTATTAAAGTGTCTTTATTTCAACCCACAAGCTTTTCCACCTTTACTCTTCATTTATTTCCCCCATTCCACTGTGGGTTTTGAATGAGTGGCTTTTGGGGCTGGGCTTAGATCACGGCATCCTGTTTTCTACACCTGTTGTATTTTGCAATACTGCACTGCAAGAGAAGTCACAAAAAGTCCTGATGTGCACGCCATCTAATTCACTTTGCCTTGGCTTTTAAGTTTTACTTATGAAAAAAAAAATTCTTATCCTAGAAAGAATTTATACCCATTATGGTAATTATTACTAACCATATGATGACAATTGCTATATCTTCTTATCAAAAACTTTTGAAGAAGGGTCAATAATTTCTCTGTGAGTTCATAAAATGCTCAAAAACAAACCAACCAAATTAATTCATATAAATCAGCTGATGCAGATCAAAACACATTCCATTTCACAGAGAATACAAAATAATCCTGTAATCTTTTGGATGCTGCTTTAATGTAGACTCCTTTCAAGAACTTTAGAAACTAGCTCTCGAACCATAATAGCCTGTTGAACATTGTAAACAACTTATTTTAAACAGAAATCATATCACTTCTAAAATAGGGTTCATGTACTGACCAGCAATCAAATAGGGTGAACTAACTGAGTAACACAGTGGAAGTTTCCCCCTAAGGTTTCAGCTTTTCTTAGAGGATTAAGGTCCAGAAACACAATTTTTTAGCTAATATGATATCTATAAAGGGTGGTCTCTTGCTAGTTGGCTCATCTTCATGCCAAATCCCAGCACTTTAAAGTACATATATTTGATAGCTAGAAATTATTGGCCAGAAAAGAAAAAAACATCCACCCGTGTTTAATCAAAAAAAGGAAATTTTTTTTTCCTCATCATTACTTTCTTACCAAAAAAAAAAAAAAAAAGAGAGATTCAAATACTATATATTAGAAAAGGAATTTGCTTTATTGTAGTGTTGTGAAAAATCCATTAATCAAACTGAAAGGTAAAGAAATTGCATTTTTATTTTTGTAATGTTTTAATACGAGATTTTTCTATTAAGAAACATAGCTTAGGACACTATTTCTTGGAGATTGATCCTTCCTTAGGAACTCAGAAAATCTTGGTCCTAGTTCTGTGCCTGTCAGGCTCACTAAGTGACCTTGGACAAGCTAGTTAATCTCTTGCTAACTCATTTCTCCATCTGTAAAGTGGAGATAATCGTAATTCCTTTGTCTTGTTTGTCTGCTAAGACAATGTTTGGGAATAGGAAATGTTACAGACTGTGCTCATACTTCATGTAGCCCAGTGGCCTTAGCCTGTCCTTCTAGATCCCTTCTCAACACACACTCCTACTCTGCATCTTTTTTTATCAATTTCATCTTTGTTTTGCAGGAGCAGAGGTAGCTCTGAACTGCTCTAGGATGGTAAAAGTAAACAGCCAGTCCAACTGCTGTTTGCTGTGATTTGGTTCTGACACTCCAGTAAGCCACTATGTCATGGAGGGTAGGCAAAATTACTGTGCTAAAATACAGACTGACTAAGGTGTAAGAGAAGCCTAGATAAGGAAACATCTTTGTAAAAGGCAGTTTTTAAAGCTGTCCTTTCCTTAGTTTTTTTAAATCAGTATTACTTTAAAGCATACTCAGCCAAGTTGGGACAATAATTCATGCTTAATAGATTTATTCAATGTATTTTTATTTTCAGTGTTGTCTATATTGGTAAAAAGGAACTATGCATATTTCAAAAAGACTACATTAATGACAGAATGGAAAAGGCAGCAAATGATAAAGCTTCCTTGACAGCTGGAAGACGAATAAGTGCTGTTGGTTTCACTAGAGATTCAAAAATCTCAAAATGCTGCTACAAGTAGAGTGGGGGACTGAGAGCAAGTCTGGCTGTTGATGAACAGTGGCAAGTAATGCTACCCCATGCTTTATACTTTACTCATCTTCACCAAAGCTAAGGATACTATAAATCCCCAACTTAGCAG
>VZTN01033842.1:1281-34482 GCA_013400515.1 Erpornis zantholeuca
AGCAGGAAGAACTTCCTCACGTTTATCCTTGCTGATGGCTGCAGTTAGCAGCAGATGCTCCCATAATAAGGCTAAGAATGGGATACCTACTGGAGCAGATGGAATAAGAATTATTACTGGCACAGCATAAAATATTTGAAAGGCACAAGTTTGAAAAATGCTTTCTAAAGGAGTTTGCAAAATGCATTGGCAGACATGCAGCTAGTGGTATCTGAGGTAAATAAGGGCATTGTTCAATGGGAATGCAATGACATTACTTCTGCGTATGTGTGGGAATACAGACACAGGACTATTGGCAAAGAGAAATGTTTTAATGTCCTTTGATCAAAATGAAAAAGAAAAACAGTTAAATAAATTTTGAATTTAAAATCCTAATAAAGTTAAAGTGTAACAAAGATGTGGGGTGAGAATTCCCTGTGATACGAAAAGGATTACCTTATTATCCATAATCATAAGCAACAGTTCATTACTTTGCCAGTCTGAACTCTTAATTTGGTTGAAAGAGTCTGAGATTTTGCATTTATACCCTGGAGAGCTAATTTTCTCTTCAGGATGCCCCAAAAGTTTTGGCAGTTGCTAGTGCTTTTCCTGCCCCTCCAGAAAATGAATGAGTTGATGAGGACTGATAAGAGGAACAATTTGCTGTTCCCTTGAAGACTGACTGGGCTGAAAGCTAGTTCTTTTCCTGGATGAGACAGGAAGATGAACCATGCTATGATATCAGTCTTTCCCACAACTCTCTCGTTGGACTTCAGCAGCAAAATCTTTTTGGAAAATCTTTAAACTCCCTCTCTGATTTCACACCCAGGCCAGAACGAGCATTAAAGTGACAAACTGTCCACAGATTTAGCAGACATTCCTTTTCAAATCTTTCTTCAATTCTGTCCGACCTGGACATTTCTTCTCTACTGACAAAAAAATTGTATCTGTTTTTATTTATGAATTGTAAAGTTTCTTTACTGACTCATCTTAAACATGAGAGACAGATTTGGCAGTTGAGATTCATATGTGAGGCTCTTACAGAGAACCTCTTATCTTTTGAGCCATTAATATCCTTGTTAGTGTTATCTAAAGGGCAGTTGATTTCCTATTGCTATATCAGAAAAAATGCTGCTTGCACAGAGGTGCCAACACTATTAGACTATTTGCATTTGAAAGGCTTAAAAACTGACATCATCAAAGTACCTTAGATCCTTTTAAACATTCAAACAATTAATATTAAAGAGCTAACATCTGAAAACAGAATTGTTACATAATGAAAAAAAGTAAATTAAAAAATAAAGAAAAATTAGACAATATACCTTTTGGCAAGTGAAGTTTTAGATTACATTACTAGAAATCATCTTCAACAGTAATAATTCTAAAATACTCCACAGGAGCATAACAAATACTTTTTCTGCTTCTTAATGAAGGAAGCTAGGCTTGGATTGCCTTGAATAACTTTCTGATCACAGAAAAATATTCTAAATGGCTTTCAAAAGCCCTTCTGCTGATTTGAAACAATTGTTAAACAATTTACTTTCATTCCTTGCCTATAAATAGCAAATCAAATGCCATCAAAACACTTTATCATACTCCAAATTAAAAAAAAAACAACAGCAATTAACTCGATGTATCTTATATGGTATACTGTTACAGAGATTATTTTAATAAAATATCTTTACAAAATCCATTTCCAAATCTGTTCAGTGGAGCTTTCACAAAACCTGTGGACTGTGAGATATATGCCTCTCTTGAACAATCAAGATAATAAGCTTTTTCCACTACCTTTTTACAAACTAGAAAGAAAGTGTACAAGGAAACCTATGAGAGCTTAATTCTTGCAACATCCATAGATTTTTTTCAGGAATTTTTTAAAATTCAAAATGCCATAATTACACCAAAAATTAATCCGAAGCAAGGCCACGGAAATATGCTTTTCCAACTTAGAGCTTCAACCCTGTTGAATTTCCCTTCATACTAAGTATAACAACAGTATTATTGCATGATGCTGAAAACTGTGAAATCAGTGTTGAATTTTAAAATCAGTTTTAAAAAATTATATTTTCTAAATTATTAACATCTAAAGCCCCTAGGCTATAAGACTTTGCTCAAGTGAACCTATATCAAGGCTCATAATTTTACAGGTGAAAAATCCTACAGGAGACAAAACCGGAAAGGCTAAATCCTGGACAGTAATTTAATGAAAATATTGAAATGAATGATATAAAAAACTTCACTGAAGGCCCTAATGCTACCTAAAAGCACAATCATGAGCAAATACCAACTACCCTTTTAAAGTAAAGGTTCGCCTGACATCCTGAATCTGTAGTACCAAAGTCAGGGAAAAAAGGGGAAAAAAGGGAAGAAAAAGGGGAAGAAACCTGAAGGAAACTGCTTAGCCATAAAAGAAGGATGTGAGGACTCTAGCTTGAAAAATCACAAATCAAAATGCGTTAATTAGACAGAGAGATGAAATATATGAACTGAATTGTCCAGGTGCCCAAAGAGGATGTATTTCTCAAAAACAAAAAATATCAAGGAATTTTGCACTACTGCGATTTCAAGGTAATTAGCACATTATTAGCTTCACATCATGTTCACATTTCTTGAAACATTTCAAATATCAGCATAAATCTAAGTTAATTAATAGAAATTAAGAGCAGAAGCACCATAGGTCCGAGAGGAGGTTGAAGGTCAAATCTTGCTCTCCCACCTACTTTTGCACTGATTTTAAGAGGTTCAAATGGGGATATGAGGATTCAATAGGAATAAGGAGAAAGTTGCTTTTGATTTTGTGTTTTACAAAAGAATATGCCACCTTAGATCAGTTGATACAAACTCAAAAAAGCATACTGTTCTCTCATTTTATCAAAAATATTTTTCATACTATATACCCCATCCAAACTCCCAGGATTGCGGTAGCCATTATACTGCTCATGAAAAAATGCATTTGAAAATGTTCCTGAAATTAGAAAATTAAAGACATGAGCAGGCAAACAAGTTATTCCAAGGTGCACTGATGTTTGAAACTTTGCCTCTTCAGGAACTATCATATTCAATGTTCTTACCCTGAGGCACATGTAGGTAAATGATAAAGAGGTTATTCCTCTCTCCAGAGGATAAGCTCTCTCATGTTTCCACAGAGTGAGAATATGCAGACTTTCTGTGGAAAGGCCCTGTTGTAAATTAGTACATATCTTCACTTAAAAAAAAAAAAGCCCACCCATATTCTTAGAATTAAGGCATCAAATAACTTCTCATAGCAGAGAAGAAAGCTAATGTAGCAAAACTTAATGTCTGATGAATTAATGTCTGATACCTTGACTATTGTGTCGTGTTGGAAATGATTGGGACACAAAGAATGCAGTGATCAGGACTAAATACTTGACATCATTCCATATTTCCTACAGAAGTGTTTACTTTGGTTACAAAAATGAATTAAATGATACAAATTTATTAGATCACTGAGTCCTACAGACTGCATAACTAGTAACTCTATTACAGGTATAATAACTGGCATTTATCTGGAATATAATTAATAAAGACATTCAGTTTTGGCAATAAAAACTCCAAGAGATGGAAGCATTTTAAGTAGTTCATTACACTATCTTCTAAAATCTTAAGCCTTATTCTTCTTATTGTGGAAAATACACCACATTTCAGTCAGGCATAGTTTGAACCAGTCTCTTCCATGTGAGGAAAGTCTTATCAAGTCATTCCTTCATCTCATATTTAATAATGTGAATAGACTGGACTTCCTGTATAGAGCTCTTTTTTATTAGAGCTCAAAACCCTTTCTTGTTTTGCTTCTATACCCTTATCCAATTTTTACGGTATTTTATAATTATCGAGTATGCTACTCCACTATGGGGCACAACTATAAACAGAATTTCTCTTCAACTCATTACTGCTTTTTTTATATAGTCTCTACATCTATATGTAGATTTTCTCTTCTGGCATTCATGCTGGCAACAACTTCCAGAATGCCTGTCTAGCCTTTTCTTTGTATACGGCAAAATAGAATTTGGAGGACAATTGAGAAGTGGAAGAGTTAGTTGGTTATCAGAAATTTCAGAGAAGCAATCCATGTGTGTGTGACTGGCCAAGAAAAAAAACCTACTTCTTCAAATATTGAGAAAGAGTGCAGTGGAGGCTGGCATCAAAAACAGCACAGTGAATGACCAGCATTTCAGGATTAAATGAAAAATGACTGACAAAATGACAGTATCCCATGCAGAGCTTTGGCCAGCATTTGGACCTTTTTTCTACATCATTTTGATGAACATCTATCACTATGATGTAGGAGAAGAAAGCTATAAAATCTACAATATAAAATAGAAATACTATCAAAGTAATATAAATGCATTCAAAGGGGTTCAGAAAATATTCTTTACATTTGCTTAGAGCAAAAAAAAGTTCCACAAAGACTAAGCTGGGAGAAGAAGTGATGCTGGAAAGACATTTGGAGGGAAACACACAAGTTAACATCAATGGGCGGTGCAAAAGCGAGTTGTTGGCCTCTGACCAGTTTCCCATTCCACAGCTGAAAAATATCAGAACCTCAAACTTCTTTCAGCCACACTTTAACGATTTCACAGAAAAAGATCAGCTGGATAGATGCAAAGAAAGCACTGTGACTTTCAGACAAGGATGAAGGAAAAGTTGTGGAAAGTTAATAAAAGTTTGAGCTCCATGCAGTATGCTATCTCCTCTCCAAAGTTATTAAGACTTTAATCTACAAGGTTATTAAGCTTTCTAACACACTTAATATCCAGTCAAAGGTGAAAAGAAGCTTTATTCTGAATAATAAACATAAAATTAGACATCCTGCAAAATAATTAATACCTTCCCATTTGGCCTCCCACCTTACAGAAAGCATGTTATTGCCCAGAAGGTGGATTTGTGTGTTTAACTCATAATTTTCATGAGGAAGACTGATAGCAGACCCTTCATTGCTTAGATTGTTATGTACTCAAAGAAAAGTTCAAAAGGTAAGACAACTATGCAAATTATACTCTTCAAATACCAGAGATATTTTCACTTTAGTTTTTCTGTAAAAATACTTTTGATCTTCTGCGTTAAAATCACACTAAACACAAGTTGAGACATACTGTAGACTTTATGTAACTGAATCTACAACAAAGTCCCTAGGTTTAGTTTAACAAATTTTAACCATAGAAGAATTTTCAGTGTTATACTTACTGACTGTAAAACAGATTAATTACATTTTATAATGTGTTAGTTATTAGCACAGGTAGATTTTTTAAAGCATCATGTTGACAGTTTTCTGAAAGTCATTGTACATTGCTTAAAACTGTTATACATTTACTTGAGTAGTGATTTCTCTACATTTAATTATGCTTCTTTCATGAATTCAGGGCTGTCACTAGCCCAGGTAGGGATGATCTCAGATAAGAACTTGAAAATGCACTTAGATTTCCATTGTAGCTATGTAGAAATATAATTTTCTACAGTTTTGAGAGTCTGGCAGTCACTAATGTATTTTAAAATTGACTAGGTCATTTTTTTCTCTCCATCTAAAAGCATTGGATGCAGGGTTAGACATTTAGTGAGAGGAAACACATTAAAATGGATAGGAAATCTTATTTTATAAAAACAGTAAGGAGATGCTTTCCAGATTCCTACTGCAATTAATTTTATTTCATTCTAAACCGAAACTTTTAATAAATTATTTAGATATCAATGTCAGTATTTCTTTTTTTTCTAGACAGTATTGGTTTGGTTTTGACAATTTTGTTTAGGTCTTTAGATACCTGCGTGCAAATATCCTAATGTAAAGGGAGATACAAAAAAAATCATGAAAACATATATCAGGTGTTTTTAAATTTTTTTTTCTGCAGGAGAAGTTTTCTACCCTGTGGACCTTGAATATAAAGATGAAGTGGGGGGGCTGAACCAGTGTTTTGCTTTTAAACAGAAGTGTATATTTCCTGTTTCCTTTTTAAAATCAAATTACAAATAGAGAGAAAATGCAATTCACTGAACATCTGTTGTTCTTCTCTTAGATCAAATTGTTTCAATAGAGAAAGTTATTCAGTATGTGGCAAAGCAGGGGGAGCAGATGCTGATCAGCAGGAATGGTTTTCCAGCAAGCACGTATTTTTAGATGGGCAACACTTGCCCTATTCTCCTTTGTTTGCCATCTTCAATATGAGAGCAGAATATTTGCTGGACTCATCCTTGTGCCAAATTTTGGTTGGTTTTAGCTCTAAAACATTGGCTGGGACTTAGCACTTTGGAAATCCTTTGCATCAGGACAGTGCCAGTGCTCTGTACTCAGTAGTTACTCTAATTAGAAATTCACTCAACGCATTTTAAACCAAACATATTTAAATGATACTTTATGTATACTCATTCACAAGTATGAAAAAACCCCTAATATTGTAGGCTTGTTTGTTCTTTCTTCTTAAAAGAGCTTAAACTAGAGATATTTACATCGCTGACCTTTAAAAACCTAAACCTAAATACCTAATTTCAGAGGCTAATTTTCCTGGACTACCTGTGTAGCCAGCCAAAAGATTTGGGTATGGGAGCTTTACCTTAAAGATCCCTAACTTCATCCAGTCCCAGTGCCCAGTTTGGGGAGACTACTGTAGTCCAAGCATACCAGGGAAGTTGTAGAGAATGGAACTCCAAGACATCTTTGCTCTACAGTGACCAGGGTGGCATGAGAAAGCAGCTGCACGTACCAGAGTTTCAAGATCATTCTGTCTCTAAGTCTCTCATATTGTTCAGTTTTGGAGAGTTCTGATTTAGTTTCTCCCTAGCAGAAGGAGAACCATCTACTTTCCATCGTAGTAATATTCCTTGGCAGAGTAGTAGACAACACATTTTTTTAGTGCATTAATATTTATGTTTTAGGGTCTTATTTAAAGTACATCTTTGTGAACGCTGTTCAGACTTGCATCCAGAAAATATTTTTAATCTAAATCCAGTTCTTTCTTAGAATATAAACACTCTTCTTTCTACAATGTACATAAACTGCATAAATAAAAGGCCTTTTTCCCCTCTGATATTTCTTGTTTTAATACATTTTTCATCATTATGAAGAAAATGAAATATGGCTTACCATATGCTAGCTAGCTGTAATCTAAGAAATACCCTCATCCCATAGAGACATATTTTCAAAAAATGTAATGGAGAACCTTGCAGGTTTAGACCTGAGATTCATGGTGTTCATGACTGAACTTTTCAGCTGAAAACTAGATCTGTCTTTGCTTAATGTAAAAAATGAGCCCCTGATCTTTCTTTACATTGTCTTCATCCAATTCACAAAACTGTATTTCCAGTTTTAATGATGGGCTTGTTCTCATGAAATAATCAAAGGAAAAAAATAACCAAAGAATTATTCAAAAATTAAAGCAGGGCTTCTGCAGGTCGGGATAGAGACTGTGTTGTATTAAACGAGGGAGTTGAAGCCTTAGCTTCATGTCATACTTACATGAAACTAAAGTTAGAAGTCTTCTGCTTCTTCAGTTATTAAAGCCAAAGAAGTTGAAAAAATGTTTTTTCAAATAAAAATGCCTTTCAGTTTATGTACTCCTTACTCCAGATTGTATTTACAGAGTCTAATAAATGCTGTTCTGTTTAAATATTTTCTTCTTGAGTAAGTGTTAGATATATGATAACAGTAATAGTCTAGCATCAAAAGTATAGATTAAATAAACACAGATTTGATTTTCAAACACATAAAAATACTTTCAATTCTTTGTCCCTCATTAGGTGTTTCATCTTCTTTGGTTTAGCTAATTGTAGATGTCCAGAGGCTTATACAGGCTTATTGACTTCTTTATCAAAGGTTCTGTAAGAACTTGTTTAAAAAGGGTGTTGATATTATATACTTAAAAGCTTTTTCTAATTTAATAATCCTGAACATGACAGCCAGCTTTGGTTATGCAAACAAAACTCAGAGCTTTGTTTCATAATATTTTCTTCTGATTATTTTAGATTGCAAATAATAACTTCTCCTCGATTTCTCTCCTCTTTATTTTGCTATGTGTTTCAATACTAAATTATTGAAATACTTATATTATTACCCTTTTACCTCTTTTCATGTTGCTGTCACATAAGGATTTGGTCTTTCTGGAAGGAATCAGTATTCTTAGCTGCTCTCTGGTTGTACTTTTTTGCACTGTGCAAATAAAATAATACTAAAATAAGGACCAAAGTTATGTTTTTCTTTGAATTTTATTTAGAATAGGAAAAGAGATATCAAAGAAAAAGGCCAAGGAAACTCAAAGTATCTTCTAATTCAGTTGATTGTCCCAAGGCCAAACCAACCACCCTTAAAAGAATTCTTGGTGTATGTTTTTCTAACTTGTTTTGTGGAATTTTCAATGACTTAAGTTTTCCCTTTCCCCCTCCCATTGCCTAGGTATTTATAAAAATTAATAAAATCTTCCTGCTCCCTGACTTTTTGCTCTTTGATTCTTGTGCACTGGTCTCTGGAATTGAGTAAGGACTCCGTTTGTAGCAGAACTGCAGATGAAGTAAGGAATATTACTTCTGTTTTAGAAAACCAGAAACATAAGCCCCAAACTGATTTTATGCTTCTACTTGCACTGGAGCAGACAACATACGTGCCCCTTATACTGACAACTTTTTCAAAATCCTAATTTGTACTCTCCCCTTCTATCCACTGCAGAATAAGAGCAGTGGACATAACATGAGAAAGACTGAGAGCAGCAGGGATGGGCCTTGCTCACCACCTGCAGACTGAGACGACTGGAAGCTCGGCACGGGGTCCTTCCCTTACTGCCTCCTCCACAGAAGGGGTTCAGATAAGTAGGACAGCGGAACTCCTGCAAAAGGAGTTATGGTGAGCACATGGAAGTGCACGCTCTCGTACTGGGGCAAAAAGGCATTGGAAGATGAAAAAGCTGATGCATGCAAGCTTTTTTTCAGGGACACCTCCTACATGAGTCATTGAACAGGTTGGGCAGCCAGGACATGAAAAGCAGCAATATCCTGGCAGAGGGAGAACACTTCAGCTTCTTCCCCTCTACCTCTCCTCACCAATCCCTTCTCTCTGTTGGCTCCAAAGGGGAAATCCAGGCCTGACCTGAGAGGGCCTGGGACACAGGGACTGCCTGGCCCTTTCTCCTGATAACAAAGCATGCCACATCCTGTAACTGTGAGCCACACTGCCTGAACACGAGGGATACCATCCAAGTATCCTTGGTCTGCTGTCAGCGATTCATCTTGTCAGTGATCATCCACATCCAACAGTGCTGTCTGATGGCACTGGATGTAACCACCCTCAGTTGTGTGTCTTGTCAGAATTTTTATTTACTCAGTGATACTACACCCCAGTGATTGCAGCCCCAGTCCTCCCTCAGCATGGTTCTTGTGCATGTGTGTCTCTCCCTCTTCTCGTAAATGCTAAAGTGTGCAATCTCCTCCTTTTCCTCACTTTCCTCACCAAGAAATGTTTGCCTGTTATCCTGGCTATGCTCTGGGGATTTTCACATTCCACAGGAGTCTGTTACTGGGTGACTGTGTCACATTATGGCCGCCTCTCCAAAGTTATCAGGAACACTTACAGTCATGCTCAAGGCCAAAACCATGCCAAAGACCTCGCTAATTTCAAGGAGGAGGTGACTGGATCCCTGTATCCCTGAGTGCTCCTGGGAATGTTTACTAATACTGTTATAGGCTTTAGATTTTACAGGAAGTACTTCTTCCAAAGTAAATGTCTTTAAGTGTAAATAATCAAAATAATAAAGAAAATGAATAATGTATCAGGATCTCAGTCTTCTCATTTTCTGACTGTGCTGCTTGAACACTGAGGATATTTCAGATTATCATACAGTTTTCTTCTTTGTGTCTTCTATGACCATATTTTACATATCCAAATGTCACCTATTTCCTAGTTCTCTTTACCAATTTGCCTTGTTAATATTGATGATGTGGTACTATTTGAAACGACTAGTTTTATTTTAATGTCATTCTCACAAGTTTAGCTAGTCTGTGTCCAAATGTATTCTTTGCCTTTGCTCCTTTTTTAGAATTTCACTCTTGATTGAATAACCCTAAACCTTTTCCAGTACCATAATCTAAGAAGTCAGGCATTCACGTTCCAGGTTGTCCTTGTCTTCTCCTGGATCTTTTTCATCTGCCACCAGGGATGGTGACTAGTAAATGATGAATAGTGACCTGTCAGTCCCTTTAGAGAAGCTGGTCCACCTTCTGAGGTTGTTCAACAATGCTCCTTCTAACCAATTTATCCTTGTCACTGCTTTGCCATCCTTTATACTTGTCTGATTATGCCAAATAGTGTTGAATGCTTTCAAATCTAACTTGTCCTATTGGTATTTTTACACCTGCTTCCTGAGAAATTTGAGGAGGCATGCCAGACAACTTTCTATTCCTAGCTTTCATTGATAGAAACCTTTGGTTGTAATGTTCAAAACCAGATAAAAGACCAGGACTGAAATGGGTGAAGAGAAAGGGGGAGGAAACACTCAGGATGTTTGTATGGATGAGGTATTCATGCTAAGAAAATCTTTGTCATGATTGGTTTTGATGATAAACACAATCTTCGACTTTTTCATCTCTGCAGACTTTTCCTGTCCCAAGGCTCCCTTACTGCTCACGGTTTATCTCCCACTGTCTGTTAAATATAATATGTCTGTTAATCTGTTAAATGTTAAGCTCATTTTGCTTACATCAAGCCCTGTCCTTTTTCTAGGTATCACCAGAAACCAAAACCGGTGATGACAAGACAGCCAGTTACACCTTTTGGTTCTTGGCCGCCGTGTGACAGCCACTCAAGCATGAGACCTGGCACTGCCATTCGCACACACTCTTCAACATCTTTTTGTCCTCAACTTCTAAAAGAGGGTAAAGAGGGTAGATTTAGATTAGATACTAGGAAGAAATTATTTACTGTGAAGGTGGTGAGGCACTGAACTGGTGGCCCCAGAGAAGTTGTGGATGACCCATTCCTGAAAGAGTTCAAGGCTGGGTTGAATGGGACCCTGAGGAACCTGATCGAATGGGAGGCTCCCTGCCCATGGCAGGGGCTTGGAACAAGATGTTCTAAAAGGCTCCTTCCAACTCAAACCTATGATTCTATAATTCTATCTTGGCAACACAAATAAAAATTTCTTACACTATTCCAGGGTATTTAAGTATAGGTATTTAAGGTTTTTCGTCGTTGCCAAAATTCCAGAAGTTGTTACCTCTAGCTGACAAGAAGCAAATGAATAAAAGGCATTCAGTTCTATATGCAGTCATTAAGGGAGAAAATGGTGAATTAAATTTCACAGGAACACTTGCATCTATAACTTCCCACTTTTTGAGCAGTACCTTTGTCACCTTAAGTGTTCTTAAAGTTATTAACCAAATTTATTAGTCCAACTGAAACCACTGCTGTCTACTAAAAAATCTTGTTCTTTGACTGCATAGTGGCTTTGAGACAGTTTCTTTCCTTTGAGGAGACAGTTTCGTCTTGAATTAATGGAGATTTGTTTAAATCTTCACCTCTGAAATTCTTTACTCTAACAAGTAGGTGTCAAAGTACCTTGACACATACTTTGCTCAAGACACTCTAAACACAAACATGTGTTTTTCCTGGCATTGTGACCTTTCTATGCCTATTCTAAATTCTCCATTGAATAAAATTCAAGCTGCTGCTTCTCAGCATTGAAGGTTTTATTCTCTCCCCTTGTCTAGTATCCTGAAAATTTTTCAGCCATCTCTCAAGACGCCTTCTGCTCTTCCAGAAATGCAACCTTTGATTAGATGTCTTTCCATTTTCTACAGTTCCACTTAAAAAAATGGATTATTTTAAATTTATTTAATTCATTACAATGCTACAGTATTCTTTAAAGAATCCATCAATGTTTTTCTTTAAGAAAGTGAAGAACTACAAAGTGGTGAAAAGGTAGTCATACATATTTTTTCCCTGTGGCTATAAAGACAAGATATCAAAATATATAATCATACATCTATTATTTTATCTGAATTCTCTAAATTTTTTTATTACATCCTTCTCAGTCCTTTGAGTCTCTGCAAATACCATTTATGGCAATATCAGCAATATAGAAAATACAATACAAAAATCATAGGTTATAATAATTTAGAAATTCAAACACAATTGAAAAGAATAAATTAGTATAAAGAGCTGAGTAAGGGTATAAACATGGGCAGAATATCTCAAGAAACCTTTAGACATTCTGACAATTAATATCATCTTATATTACTATCAAATCATCTGAAACAAAATGCCAATTGTACCAGCTTTATTAGAACTATCAGAATCTTATCCAAAAGAAAATAATTACAATAAATTTTGGAGAAGAAAATATAGAGACAAGATACTTGTTGAGATATGTTTTATGACTGAAAGATGCCATGTTCGATAAATTAAATGTGAGAGATTTGGCAGCAAAAATACTGGCACCATCTAAGCTTCACACAGAGAAGAATTGTCACACTACAAGGAATTATCCTCTATTACTGTGGAGACACATGGTGACACTGCATGTGTAATAAAATGTGTGTCACAAAAATAAAAACATGGACAAACTATCGTGTTCAGAGAACAACAAATTTTTAAAGTGCTTGAAGAAGTAAGACTTACAAGAACAAATTAATGGAGCTTTTATTTTTTCTTTATTAAGATATGGTTAGAGAAAAAAATTATTATTCACAGTTGTTATTTATGTCTAAATGCTTAGAAACAAAACCTCAGCTCATATTAATCTGTGCAGTTTATTTGACAACACAGTAGTTATGCTGATATGTTAGTGGTGGGTAAGGCACTAAGAATAGGAGCAAAATAAAAGTTGATATGGGGGTGTGGGAAGAGAATTTTAGTAGAATATAACAAAGAAAACCCAAACTGTAAAGAACCATTACATTTTAGAGCATATTCACAAAAGAATTGGACCAATGGAGACCACTATAACTAAGAAAGTGAAAGGTGCAATAAATTGCAATTCCTGATGGAACAGGGGAAGACCAACACAATGTGACTGTGATATTTTCTTTCCCTGTTTCACATTTGTAGAGACAAACAAAAAGACCGAATTAGAAGATTTTGAGGCTGTGATGTGCTTTTCTTACTTTTATACACATCTATAGATGGCAATAAGCACCACAGATTATTAGTCTCTGAAATTATTATTCTGAAATTTATACAAACAAAACTAGATGATCATACTTTAGAAAACTACAAGAAAAATATTTTAAAGCCCCACTAGACAGCCTTGTCTGATACCTATAAGAAGTGTTCTGCAGCAGCATGGTTGTTTGCAACAATCTTAATTCTAGCACGTGCTAAAGAGAGGGCACTCTCCTCTTGTCACAGTCAGGTAATTTAGTAATTTTTATTGAGTTGCATATGTATTTTTTTCTCTTTTATACAGTGCCATTCCATCTGGCACACTTACAAGCTTGGAAGAAAATCTCTTTCAACTCATTCACTTTCTTACCTCCCTGCCCTTGTAAATACAACTGTTCCCTACAAAATGGAACAGATGCAATAGGAGAGACTGAGTAGGTACCTCTATGCTGCCGTGTTAGCACAAACTCCCAGCTCACATTTGAGTTCAAATTCTACCATTGTGCACACTCTTTATGCATTGAATCAAGCCATGTTAGCTGACTGGCTCAAGTACTTGGTCAAGTACTGACATTTTTGCAAACCTCTAGGTGGGTGAACAATGGTGTTGGAGTCCAGGCAAGTCTGAAAGCTTCTCCTGCTCTTCTGGTGATTTCTTTAGTCCCCAGAGCTCCTCAAAAATAGCTTAGCCTGCAACCTAAGCTGATGGGAGAAGCTCCCTTCACTTTTGGGAGAACCTGAATGCACCAGAAAGGCAAAAAGATTTTTGTTTAGTGTACCACAGAGAATTTAGTTGTAGTTTTAGGATCTTGCTCTATGTATTATATAGAGACAAGATGGAGATTTTTTGGGTGTCAGTCTCTTCTTCTTTCTTCTTCTTTCTTCTTCTCTTCTTCTCTTCCTTTCTTCTCTGACGACAGTTCCTGTGGTGTGTTGGTTGGTGGAAAAAAGTTAGTATAGAAAAGACATATCAATAAGATGAGAATTTACTGGTGCTGGGAACAAAACAAAGTACATAGAGTTTTCTTAATGGTCAATATTAGATATAAAAGGTAGCTGCTGTGAGCTGCCATTGCCTTTCTGCCTCTTCTGCACTTGTGTTCCTGGAGGTCACAGTGCTGGCTGTGCCTCCAAGCTTTTGATAAGGGAAAAAGAAAAAACCTTGAAAAAAGCAGAAAGAAGCCTCATTTCATCTTTTCAGGACATGGGACACTGAAGAAGCAAGAAAGCCAAGCCAGGGATTGTTGGTGAACAAACAAACACTGGCACAATGGAAAATTGAAAGCAGGCCTGTTGAATGTGTCCAGAGAAGGGCAACAAAGATAGTGAATGGACTGGAACACAAATCCTATGAGGAGCAGCTGAGAGGGCTGGACTTATTTAGCCTGGAGAAAACAATGCTGAGGGGAAGACTCATCCCTCTCTACAACTGCCCAAAAGAAAGTTGTACAACCTGAAAGAAAGTTGTAGCAAAGTGGGGGTTGGCCTCTCCTCCTAGAAAACTAGTGATAGGACAAAGGCAAACAGCCTCAACCTGAGCCAAGGGAGGTTCAGGCTGGACATTAGGAAAATTTTCTTCACTGAAACACTGCATAAGCATTGGAACGGGCTCCCTACAGAAGTGGTGGAGTCACCATCCCTGGAAGTATTCAAAAAATGAGTAGACATTGAGTGATGTGGTTTAGTAGGCCTGGTGGTAGTCGGTCCAAGGCTGGACTTGATGACCCTGGAGGTCTTTTCCAGCCTTAACGTTTCTATGGAAAGACTGGCACTAGGACAGGTTGAGATCTACAGCTTCAATTGGGGGAGTGTAGCACAGAGAGAAGGGAATGATTAAGAACCTAGAAATAGAGCAACATCTCTCAAAGCAGTGGGGACAAGACATGAAGCGGTGGGGAATAGGAAGGTAATCTGAGGAGCTGAAGAAGGGTTGATGAGGTAGAATGTGGAGTCAAGAGAGAAGGACTTTCTTCTGCAAGCAGAAGACAGTTGAAAGGAAGAGATCTGTAGATTGGAAGAAACCCAGAAAGAAGTAGAGTTTTCTGTGCCAGAAAAATGAGACTGGGAAGAAAATCAAGGATGGGAAAGAGATAGGAATGGTCCTGGCTTCAATTTAGAGAACACACAAAAAAAGAAGAGAGAACAGGCTTTGAATGAATGGGCAGAAACTTATGTATTCAAAAGAGATATCTTTTCTGAAAGCATGCAGTGGAGCTGGCATGGCCTGAGTCTCACTCAACTTAATCCTGGTAGTGTTTAGAATTATAATGTTCATCTTTAATCTTGCAAGTTTCCTGTAATCAGAATTTCCAAAAGTCAATAACAATTCAGATGTATAACTCTCTGTTTGTTATTTATAAATGAGTGTATCATGAAGTTCTTTTAAAAAATCTATTTAATATGTTTAAACAGAAACTGTAAAAACAGAATGTTGCACAATCTGCTTTGCTATACTCTTGGCCAGAGTTAAATAAAATCTCATAATGAAGTGGTTCAGTTCTAGCAACAGAATTCTGGTGGCTATACAGTAAATGCTAGTATGCATCTCAAAGGTTTCCTTTAGTTCTGCTGCAAAATGCACCATTCTTTGTGAGCTGCATGGTAGAACTAAATTTTGTCTTAATCTCTCAGATAGTCAAAGGAGAGTCATAACTGCTTTTACAGTTTTCTGTCCCTGAAGTCATATCCAGGGCAGAACAGCCAAGGATGATTATATTGTTCATTACACTTCTAATAGGTGTAACTTCCTCCTCCTCTCTGATATAGAAAGGTTATATATAATATTTTTGTCATTATTGTCTTAGGAGGAAGGAAATGAAGTAATTCCCTACACTGACAACATCAGGAATCTTAATCTACCCTTCCCAAAAGAAAGTTAAGGACAGAAGCTGTTAAAAATCACCTCATATATCTACACATGAAAGGAAACACTGTTTTTGTTCCTATTTAATCATAAAGGTAGATCTGGGGTCTTAAAATTATGATTGTGTTCTTAAAAAATAAATTGTAGAACTAGCATCATGCTTCAATTTATTTTTTTTTGTGTGTTGTATCAGTTCAGTTTACAAATAATAAATGTTCTTGTAATTGTGCCAACCTTGCATACTCATTCTGAAATGTCACACTGTGGGCTTTCTCATGTGTATATCAAAAAGCTGGCACAAAAATGACTGGAAGTTAGTAAGAATATATCCATTGAAATTCAACAGGTTTAAGACTAGACTTAGAGATTCCAGTGACAAAATTTTAATCCAAATACCAGTAATTTCAGTGACATATATAGGTTTAAATAATACCAGAATTTCACAGTGTAACATGAATTAACTCTTTTTATCACAATAGACAAGATAAATATCAAACATGAATATCTGCATTTCTCTAGGATCCAATTAGATCTCCCGAGCTGTCCAAGTGTCCAGAACAAATGCAGAAAAACAGTCTGACATACGAAAGAGATGACATAGTGCTGATGTGACACATGAGCTAGCTGTAAACAAGAATCAGAATGTACTGAGACACAGACACAAGATCCAGTGAAAACTGCTGTACTTTGTATGTCAGAGATTTAACCATCCTGAGTGTCATGGCAGAATGATGCTGGTATCCTTACATCTGTCTTGGCTGTCCTCACACAGCACTGCAGCCTGGGCTGAGATCGAATACACAGCCCCTGCGTAAAAGTGCTTACAATCATAGAAAAACAACATGTGGAGGGCAGAGGAAATGACAAATTGTTAGTGTATATGATTTTATCCTCAAATTTCCATAATTGAATTTACAGATACTTAACTTGCACAGAAACACATACAAAAAAAAAACCAATAAAAAACAGCTTTGACATTGAAATAAGCATTAGTTTCTAATATGTGGAAATCAGATGCAGAGAGTAGGTGTGTCATTTCTACAGTCTAATTTTAATTACAAATCTCTCCAATGCCAGTTTCTGGATTCTGTATTTCTAATATCCTAAAGATGGTTATGTAAAACAACATAACTATTGTCAGTGTAATCCTCCAGTAACATTAAGAAATCCAGAACTGAAATTTAAGAATAAGATTTTATCCTTAATCCAAAAAAAAACCCTCAATGACTTCTTTGTGGTGTCACATCTCATTATTATATGAGATGCTATATTCACAGCACCATTTATTGTCAATTAAATTTTCAGTATTCTCTATCTCTCTCAGTTTATGATGATAGACATCACAGGTAGAGATGGGTCTCTAGCTATGATATCATCAACCTAAAAACCCAAACCAGCTCACTAGCAAGATTACTCATACAATTAGCAGGCTGTAAAATTGCTTCCCACAAGCACCAAGCCCTCCTCTTTCAGCTTCTTTTCTCTTCCAACAATATCAGGAGTCCCACTTCCAATCTACTAGGCTCCTACCTCTTGGGTCCACCTCAAGCTCTATGCACTTGCACTGCAGTCCCATTCCTCTCAAGTTATTTCCTTAAATCACCACGCCACTTTCTTTCTTTTCAGAGGAATGAGGTAAAGAAATTCCTTCTGAGGTTAATGCAACAGTATTAATTCAACAACATAAGAAAAGAAATTTCCTTTTTAACTGATTGAAATTTATGAAAAAATATTGTTTGTTACCATTTAGAATACACCGGTGTTTTTTAAAAAATATTGCGTCTTCTATTGTCCATTTTGCCCTGCTTCCAAAATAAAACTAATCCTGTTAAGACATTTGAAGTATTTTAATTTATCTTCCCATTAGTTTCCTTCTTTTAACACCCTCTTCTCCTTGCACTGCAACCATTAAAGAAGTACCAGGGAGATAGATTTGCTGAAAACTAAAAAGCTTTTCAATTCTGGCATTTCATTGCAAACTAATACTGTAGAAGATTACAATATCTTTGGTGTAAACAATCAAGTTAATCAAACTAAAATATTTGAAACGTTTCCCATAGACATTTTGATGGCAAACTGGTCTCTAATAAGAATTTTCAACTCTAAAAACAAGTGGTTAAAGCAAGCTGTTTTGTTATACAGAAATTTTAAAAAAAAGAAAAGAAAGGAAGATATCAGTGAATCAAAGATATATATTCTGTCTTCGCCACACATGAAGATCCAATCCAAAATATTTGTGAGAGGGAGCAGCCAAAACAGAGCAGTCATCCAGATACATACTCTATGAACCAGGAGGTAATGATCTTGTACACAGGTTTATTATTTAACAGCTCCATACTTCAGCCACTTCACTGTACAGCCAACAGTGCTTTTAGTGCAACCAGTTCATGTCCTCTTCTTCAACCACTAGAGTGGCATTCAGCTGAAGCCCCATTCATCAAGAAAGACTGAGGAATCATCCACTAAGAGCAGAGAAACACATCACTCCCATTACATATTACATACACTATTACTCCTTTATGTGCTGACATGTGAGGGAATAGTGGAAAGAAGATTTTGGCAAACTCCTCTCTCAAACATGATCTGCTGTTGACAAGTAGCTGCAGCTGCAATAGGCTCTGATCGAATGTGGTCCAGCCACTGAAACTGGGAACACAAAAGAATTAACCATTTCTATTTTTAACACAAAAAGAGAAGGGGTGGATTCAATAGGCAATAAGCTGAAGTAATACTCAGGGAACTGTCATGCACAATTGAAAAGATAAGCACATGACGAGAAATAAGAGACCTGATATTTACTCTCTGGGCTTTCAATTTTAGTAAACAGTCTCCATTTTCTGGACAACAACGTGGGATAGTTTCTGTGGTAAATAGGGAGTTAGCCTCCTGTGCGACAAAAAGACATAATTTCCAGACTTGGCAGCTAAATACATCACATCCTGGACAAAAATGTGAAGATTTCATAATCATCTGAATTGCACAACTTCTGGTGTGCAATTTTCTCATAACTTGCCCTTTCATTGAAAGAAAATGTTCTTATTTTTTCTTTTCTAAAAATACAACATGTAGTGCAAACCACGATAGTGCCAATCCCTTCACCCAGATTTATTTTAAAACGTCTTCTGCCAACTGTAGATACAGGGAAAATAACTGTGGTGTCTCACTGAATGCAACAGTTCTAACAAGGTTGTGAGAGAATGTAGATTTTGGCAAAAGTTACAGTTTTATTAAGCAGGTAGGAAAAACTGTAACTGAGGGCAAGGTACTTTCGAAAACTCATGTTTAGTTCTCTCCTCTTGTAAAAATATCTCTCTCCACACTTCCAAATACAATTTTCTACCACAGTCACTTCAAAAAATCAGAAATTTTTTGTTGTTTCAGGTTCTTTCCCCTTGCAGTGGCTGCCATTAAGTACAGATATATGGTGCCTTGGAGAATGGCAGTTAACAATCTCAAATGTTCTGCTAATGCCCATTGTCACAAAGATCTAGCTAACAGTGAAGTCAAAAACTGTATATGTGGGATACATAACTTCAGATACTTCTGCTTTGGCTGTTTCCTCCTCTGAGTTTACCACCAGTTCCCATGAGTCTCTAACTCCATGGTGATGTGAAAGCTAGCCCGGCATAAAATTAATTCCTTTACTAAAAAAACCCAACTTTTTTTAATTAATCAATTTTTTTTTTTGTTTTGTGGAATCAGATGGCTGCAAATGCTGACGTGAAATGCAGTATGGAGCTGGAGTGGACAAATAGCAGAATCCTGGCAATGCCAAGCTTAAAAATTATGTTACAGCCTTATGATCCTGCTTGAAGTCCTCTGAATAAAATGCCTCATAGAGTTTAACTTAAATACCCTATAATTTGTTCATTCCTGGGATTATACAGGATTATCTAAGCAAGGGCTCCAAGTGGGCTGAAGAAGACTTGTTAAAATATGCAGGTGTAATTTGATTAGTTGAAGAAGAAACTTCTTAGACCAATAGTACTAGGAAAGTATTGACATATCTATGTGGATTTTATTTTCTTTGGAACAGAAAAGATGAAGCTGTGCAACTTACTTTTTAAAGAAAAATGGTAGGAGTTATTAATTCTGTAACAAACAGCAAGGAAACAAACTGATGTTCTCTGTGCCATATGTTCAGTGACCAGTGAATCTCAACCCATATTGATGAAAATAGTCAGGGGTAGCCAGCACTACTAACACAACTGTTTTTTGGTTCCTTGGAGACAATGGTGAAAGTTGCTGTTTTGGGGGACATGACAGTGCTTGCTAGAGTAAATTCAGCAAGTTATTTCATTAAGTCAGTTATGGAAGAAAAGAGAAAATCTTTAAAGTGAGGGTAAAGGTAGATGTGATCCATTTGAATCCATTTAAAATATGTACACTCTTTTTATGTGCTTTGAACGTATGCTGTTAATTATATTAAAATTATATTAGTGAGACTGAATGCAGTGAAACAAAAGGGCTATAACTGTGTTTTAAAGAGTCTCATGAAGATTCCTTCAGATCAGGTGAATCCTTAGGGTTCAAAGAGCTTGTTTTATTCTGCTATTCTGACATTTATTAGCATACAACTGTGCCAAGACATAGGCAGGATGCTTCTGCAACAGAGTCTAACCAGATATACTAAAACATTTTAAAAATAATTGCCTGTATGCTCCACTTACGCTCTTAAACAGACACTGATGCAGTAGATTGCACTACACAGAATTGTTTAGCTTGTCTCCAGCCTGGAGCTCAAAGGCAAGTTTGAGTCCAAAATGCAGAATCCTAGAAAAACTTTTAGGATAAATAATTAAACTGGACAAAAATTTGGTGTGTTTTTACCCTCTAGAGGTATGTTCTATTTCAATTCATCTTAGCTGTGTTCATCATGACTTACTGACAAAGAACAGCTCTATGAAAAGTGACCACAATATGCTTTAAAACATTGGCAGCAACAACAAAACAAAACAAAGGAGAAAAATAATAATGATTGCAGTCAACTTCAAAAGGAATTACCTAAGAGTAAGGAAACCTGTTTAAAGAATGCTAAAGAAGGTTGCTAAAAGATGATAAAGAGCTGACTAAAAGAGTTAAATCCCTGCCAGCAGCATGACCACAATTTAGAGACTACACTGAAGGTAAAAAGGATATGCATACTTCCTGTCATGAAAGATTTGAGAAAAGCTAAAGGAAGCCAGCATGGCTAAACAACAGTACAAGAAAGATTAGCAAATGAAAGAAGGCAAGTTTGAAAATGTTGAAGTGGTGTCCAAATATGGAAACTAGAGAGGACGAAACTTTGGCAGGTTAAATATAAAAACAGAGTAAGGCAAACCAGAAGACCACTAGAAAGAAATTGCAAAAAACAACAGTAAATATTTTTCAAATATAGCAGGCACAGGAAGTCTGTCAGAGAGTCCAAAGAGCCAGAAGATATTCAAAAGCTAAAAGAAGCACTCAGGGAAGACAGGGCCATAAAAAAGGAAACAAAATGAAACCTTTTTTTGTTCACTGTGGATGCACATGAAAAGGCTTTCAGGCCAGAAACCTTCTTTACTGAGAACTTGTTAGAAAAGCTGACTGGAATTTAAGTGTTGGCTATAGAAAAAATAGATAAAAAACAGTGATAACAGCCAGGTCGAAATGTCATTCACCAAAGAACTCAAGAATAAAATAGTTCAGCCAGTAAGTGTGATGTACAACCTTTGAATTAGAAATGTCTGAGTGCCTGTAGACTGGAAGGGACCAGATGTGATTCCATTTTTTGAAATGGGTTCCAGGACAGAACCAATGAGCTAATGACTAGTAAGCTTATAATTTTCATTGGACAAATTGGATTAGTGCTGTTGACACCCCTGAAGGATGGGATGCCATCCAGAGGGACCTGGACAAGCTCGAGAAGTGGGCCCATGGGAATCTCATGGGGTTTAACATGACCAAGTTTAAGGTGCTGCACCTGGGTTGGGGCAGCCCCAGGTATCAGTGCAGGCTGGGGGATGAACACATGGAGAGCAACCCTGCTCAGAAGGACTTGGGGGTGCTGGTGGGTGAGAGGCTGGACATGACCCAGCCATGTGCACTCACAGCCCAGAAACAAAATGTGTCCTGGGCTGCATCCAAAGCAGTGTGGACAGCAGGGCCAGGGAGGGGATTCTGCCCCTCTGCTGCTGTGAGACCCCAGCTGGAACACTGCATCCAGCCCTGGGGTACCCAGCACAGGAAGGACATGGACTTGTTAGAGTGAGTCCAGAGAAGGCCACCAAGATGATCAGAGGGATGGAGCACCTCTCCTATGGGGAAAGGCTGAGAATTAGATTGTTCAGCCTGGACAAGAGATTTATGCTGGAAACAGTGTCAGTAACTCAGGGATCTTTTAGCTATTGCTGAGCAATGTTAGGGCATTCTCTTCTCCTCATGTTGCCCTAAAAGCAAGGAGGCCTGGGGTATGCAAGAGGCTGGAAGGGGTACAGCTGAGACAACGAGAAGGATATTCCACACCATGTGGCATCATGCTCAGCATAAAAGCTCTGGGAAGGTTGGCCAGGGAGCTGCTGCTCAGGGACTGAATGGGCATTGATTGTTTGGGGGTGAGAAGTTGTTTTCATTTGCATCTCTTGTCTGTCTTGGGGTTTATTTCTCTTTGTTATTTTCCATTACTATCATTATGCGTTTTCTACTTTTACCCTTCCAGTTCTCTTCCCCCCACATTCTACAGGGAGTGGGGAGTGAGCAAGTGGCAGCTTAGTTGCCAGCTGGGTTTAAACCACAACACAGCTACTGCAGTCTACCCGAATTTCCAAAAAGCATTGAATGAGGAGCTCCATCAAAAGCTTTTGTGGGGACATAGAAAAAGAGAGAATATTTACACATGAATTAAAGACAAGATAAAGATAGAAAACAGTGTAGGATTAATTTGATCAGTGGAAGAAGGTCTCCATGTACGTGTGCTGAGACTGTGTTGCTCAGAATTTTAGAACATAGCAGGAATACAGTGTTTCATGTGACTACTACATTATTGAAGGAGAGTTAAAATAAGCATTAGCAATGAAGTGTAGAAGGAAAGCATGACACATAATGACTGGATGTTAAAATGGCAGCTAAAACTCAGTGAAGTGTTGCACAAGAGAAAACAAAAAGTGCTGATGGACCCTGCAGGAATCAGTTCAAGGAAGTTGATGTTCCCGTGCTCAGTACTCAGTAACTGTCAGGAAAAAGAAACAATGTTTAAAAGTATGAAGAAGAAAACAGAAAGCATCAGTATGTCACTGAATAGACTGTACCATCATATTTGGACAAAAGGAATCATCAAATAAAACTTACAATTGGCTGGGTCTCAACAAACAAGATAAGGTAGCTGAGCTAAAAAGTTTTATGCCAGAAATTTTCAGAGATAATAAAAGCCAAAATGATCAAGGGCAAGTAAAAAAAATCATCCCTGACACAGAAATTTAGGCACTGAGCCACAAATTCTTGGAAGTCCAGAGAGTATTCCAGGGAAGTAATACTGTAAGCTCTATTTAGTTCTGTATTTGTTGCCCCTGGAGAAGACTTAGGACAGACTTAATAGCAGTCTTCCTTCCTTCCAATACCTAAGAAGAGGCTACTGAGAAGACAGAGGTTGAACTAGAGATCATCTGCTGTGCCTTTCAACCTGAATCAATCTGTATTTCTCTGCTGCATTAAGTTTCAGGGCCGCTGGAAACATACTACTAGGCTATCTGGGCTTTAGTCCAATCTGGTGTACTAGTTCTCATCTTATTCATAGATATGCATTAGACACAGTGTTAAAAACTCATGGTCAAACTCACGCTCAGTAGCAACTCACCATCTCTGCAGGCTAAATGTGTCACACATATTTCCAGCTTCAAGAAACAAGACTCACATTCTGAGTTTTACCTTTATGCTATCAAGAAGAGAGAATATTGAAGTCCTCACAAATAATATAGATTCAAATATCTTATCTGAGTCCTTTAAGAGAAAATTTGAAAGAAGTTTTTCCCCAGAGTCTTCAGCCTGATATTGAAAAATGCTCAGGCTCACTTTTTCATCTGGAAGGTTGAGGGAATTATTAGGGGGCTACTGCCTTAGAGAAGCATAATAGATAGAGGAAGTGGTTGAGAATATGAAAATGAAAAATCATTTGCATGCAATTGAACAGAAAATATTGCAGTACCACTGTAAAAAGAGCAAGGAAAGGACGGAGTGAAAGCAACAAAACAATGACAATAAATCAGATGTTTTAAAATCTAATTCAGGGATGTATAGGTTTGATCTGGGAAGGTAGAGAAAAGGGAAAGTAAAGGGTGGAAGCAAGTACTTACTGAAAGAAACCTTATGAAACACACAATTAGCCTGATACACAAAGAAGAGAGGAGGAATGGCTTTTGCTTCATTAGGTGCAACTGAAGCAGAAACATCATACGAGAGGTGGAAGACATCAAAACACATATCAGAAAGAACAAGTATAAAAGGAACAGCAGAAGCACATGGGATAAATCAAGTGCTGTTGTTGAGTCTTTGAGAGGTAGCAGGTGAAGACAACTGGATAAGAACAGAAAGGAGTGAGCAGGGTGCTAAAAGACAAAGCAACATGGTGTTAAATGGAGGCCAAAAGAGGAACACCTTTGTTCACATCCCTTAACTGCCAATCCTACAGAAAACTGGCTGTGCAGAATATGAGCCGGGATGGAAAATACTCAGGACTTGCATAGAAACTGCACACCTGAGCCATATTAAGGATATGCCATTTTTCTGCCATTTCAGCATTTCTGTCACTTTGTGCAGAAAGCAAGTCAGACTTAACGCCTATAAAGCACAGTAAATTAAATAATCTGGCTCAGGTTCTCCTGAAAAATTATCTGTTCAGAGCAGCTTGGGCTGGTGTGAGCTAGAATATGTTCATCACAGAAATTAATGCACTCACTGATGAGCCTTTTGGGCCTTTATTGGCTGAAAGCTGGAGTCCCCAGGAACGACAAAAGTGTAGGCTGGGTACTCTGTGGGAAGGGTCATTGTTGGGAAAGATGAAACAGGGAAACCTTATAAGGATGATTGTTGGGCAAAATATTCTGAAAATACAAAACCTGTAAGTGAAATAGAAATGAAAGCTAGCTTTGAGATGTAAGATGCTGAGGCACTGGTTAATGTACAACCAAGAAACAATGGGCCAGCTGGCTGGAGGATAATCCCTGTTGATTGAACAATGTCCTTAGCAGATAAAGAGATGCTTCTGCAAGGAGAAGAGTCCAAAGTTCAAGACTGCCAGTTTGGCAGGGAAGACAAAAAGAGTTTAGAAAGTAGCTTTTAGAAGTTAAAATGTAACACAGTATGGAAATGTCGTTGTTTTGATAGGCTGTGAGTAAATTCTATAAGGTCTGTGTCTTTTACTGGTTGGATGTTGTAAAATTACCATATTCACTATGGGAAAAATATAATGTATTGTAACCAGATTTTAGCCCTCTCTAAGGCACGCTTCAAGCTGTGGCTGGCAGCTGAAGCAGAGCTCTTGTACCCACGACCTGTGCCAATAAACTGCATACTTCAAGAGCTGCCTTAGATTGCAGAGGTCCCCTCCCATCCTCAGCCTCTCTCCTCTCTTTTATTCTTTCCTACAGGTCATGATGTGATTCGCATTCACATCTTGAAGAACATTCATACTGTTGCAGCACAGGAGAAACAAGACACTTCTGTACACGTATATGGTTTCTACTGGAAGGCCTTACAACAGTTATGTAGCAGTATTGCATCCACAGTAACTTCAGCTCAATGCAGGAATGGCTCAATCAAAATCCAACAGTCCTTATTTTGTTTTTACTTGCAGTACTCTTAATTAAGAGACCTTTTATGAGACTGACAGTAATATCCATGAATATGTTCCAGTAACACATGTCTTACTTCATGGGTGTATAGAAGTTTTTCATTCACATTTGTTTTATGGAAGTTGAGGATTTTCTGAATCCTTGATACATATGAAACTTGCTGTTAAGCTGTGTCACAATGAAAAATTATAATGTATTTTAGAATGACCTTAAAGGTCTCACTCAAATATAAAATATGAAGTACTGTAAACTTGCAGAATTGTATAAGCTTGTTAGGAAAAAGAAAGGCTTCTGGTCTTGTTAGCACTAGGCAAACACAGGATATGTTTAATACATTTGTATAACCATAAACATAATTATTGCATTGATAGGGATAGAAAAATGGCATTATTCATATAGGTATCCAGGAGAGAAGCACCAGAGCCATTCATGAACCAAGCAGAACTCAATAAAAATATTGTCTTAGAATTTATTGTCTTTCATATTCTGCGACATGGATTTCTTCGCCTTCATGACTTTGAGCTCAGCCGATAAACAAGGTTCAAAATGTACATAGGGTCTATGTACATTCAGGTCTCTGAGCCTTTTATGCCCACTGGCAAGTTCAAGAACTGATCAAAGTTAGAGCTCCCAATGTGGAATGAAAGAAGAGCATCTAAAATGCTTTTTGCTTCCCAGGAAATGAACTAACAAAATATGCATTCCCACCAAACAACTTTCTAAAACATAAGCCTCTAGGTATTCCCATAGACATCATTTACCACAGACTATTTAGTTTTCCTCCTTCTAGCTCTAGGCTAGTTCCATAGAAAATCTGAAGAGCCCATAAATCTCTCTTCAGGCAGTTAAGCCTACATGTACATTAACATATAATTTAGCAAACAAAAGCAGATTGGCAGACTGAAGCTACTGGTGTCCCCACATCCACCTTATGTGTGTTTCAGGGCTCTTCCTTCAGACTAGACCTGGTCTGATGCCTTGAACTGAACATCTCCCTCATGTCTGTGAGTCATAGCTGCTCCAAGGGTTGGTCAGGGATTTGTACCTCCACTAGGGGTTACAGCACACCTGTACGTTCCTGTAGAAAAGCTTCTGGATTAATTTCACACAGATAAAAACTAGTACATGTGTACAAAAGCTGCGCTATAGCCAAGTCGCCGTGCACCCAGTGGGGATGACCGAGAGTTTCAAAACTACACTACTGCACTGCATCAACACATTCAGGCACATAAAGCCTACATGGGACTGTCAACAGTCTTCTGATTTGACTGCACATAAAGTAAAACCTATGTTGGTAAAAAAATTAGCTCAGAATTTCATCAGTGCAAGTGAAACCAAATTCTACCTTCATCTTCATAGCAGCAAAATTTACCTACATATGAGAAATGGACATAGTCCCTTGACGATGCCCTTCTGGAGGCAAAAGCCGGCTGAAAGGGCTGCTGTGGCTGCAATGCAGATGTCTTCAGGGGAGGAGAAGGAGGGAAGGCTTATGGCCAGGAAACACATGGTCTTCCATGCTTCGTGTTCCTCATTCCATTGCTGGAGGTCCTCACTATTTGCACAGCCTCCCCTCCAGCACAAGGAGGACGGGGTGAAACAGTGATCAGAGAAGTGCAGGATCACCCCTGCCAGCAGCAGGGCTATGGCTGACTGTTACTGGAACAAGAAAAGCCACTTGGTCCTGTCTAAGGATGACAATGTCTGGAAAATCACTGACTGTAGCAAGCCATTATACTTCTGCTTCTCTTAGCTTCAGGCACCTAGCCCTAAAACTATTGTAAGGAGGTTGCCTGTTAACCTTAACTTACTGTGTGATAAAATTCTATGCTTTTTGGGCTTCAAAAGTTGCATAGAGATGACTTTGCTGTGAAAACAAGGCATAGCCAAAATTATTCTGGGGCGCAACTCATCCTGGCCAAGCAGTGTTGACCTGGAAACCAAGAGGAGAATTTAAATGCTGTACAAGGTAATGAAGTAAAAGCCCCAAATCTCTAAGTCAGGCAACTCAGTTTGTGTTAACAGACAACAAAAACTGACACACATCACTCCCACTCTCAGGGAAGAATGCTGGGTGCTAAAGGCTAGAGGTGTGATAAAACAATTGTAACTGGAAGACTAGATGGACTGAAAGCTAAGGAAGGGAAAGACAGCATGGTTGTTGAGTTTTGTTTCTCAGGTTGAGAACCATGATTAGAAAAACTTACAATTTACCTGTGATTTTTTTCTGGGTCAATTGCTCTACTGTTTTTTTCACTCACAGCCTTACTTAGACAGTAAGGAAAACACCAAAATGGTGTTGGTTTATGACTTTCTCTATTTCCCAGGGCAAAGTTAGTTCAGCACTTACAGGTCTAACCTTGGAAAAAATGAAATTGGAAAAGGTCTCAGGAAAAAAAAAAATAGAAAAAAGTGAGAAGTTTGTTAGCCCCACCAAATTGCTGAACATTGGCCTTAACTATTTTTAAAGCTCTTGTTTAAATTGTAAAGCAGTAAGGGATTAAGAACAAACACATGCATTTCTCTTCTTGTTTCACTTGTGTGTAAGTAATTTTAAAGGTCAAACACAGCATTTTGGTCCCTGAGAAAGCTCTCTGCATTTTGAAAGTTAAAAAACATAGGCCAGATCATCAGCAAATGTAAACGAGCAAAGTTTATCATAGTCAGCACAGCAGGCCAATTTACACTGGTTGAGATCCTGGCTGCTGTTCTGTAACATTCCAGGAGGAAAACATTACAGTGTTTTTAAAGAAATATAACCTGAAAGAGGAGAGACAGATTTCCCTGGCTGAGTGTCTGCCAGAGGGAATGAACTCATCAGGAACATAAATCAAAACAATGAAAACAGGCAGTCGAAGTCCAGTTCTGGTGACAACAGGTATATTGCCTCTTTGGGTTTCCAGTAGAAAGCTGGGCTGTGCATGCAGGAGCTCTCTACTGAGGCACAAGGAGCACCATAACTTGAGGATTCCATTAATTCCAGTAAGTATATTGATTTAGTCATTAGAAAAAATCACATATGACTCTGACACAAAGGTTCTCTTAAAATATTTTACAAGCCCTCTTGATGTTCCCTGGACAGAAGAAACAAGTCAGCAGCCCGGAGTTCCCAAGAAATTAATCAGGAGTTTCCCAAGGCTGACTTCAGGATATGACATTTATTATACTGTTGTCTTCAAAATGTTTACCAAGTGTTTCTTCTGGGATATCGGAGAGGACATGTGTCGTTTTTTTTTTTTTTGCTTTTTTTTTAAGTTATAATTCATTTCTTAGTTGTCTTTTTGCTGATCCTTGCCAAGATGATGAAAAAAAGCAGAGTGATACCCCAGAGCTCTCCTTCTGAATATGCCACTAGTGAAGATTTGAAAGATGCTGAGGGCCTGGTCCAAAATGTAATCAAATCAACGATATACTTAATCAATAGAACAAACAAAATCAATGTTATTTGCCTCATATTGCCTCCGTGGAGGTCAAGGAAATAAATTTTCAATGGCAACAACATCAAATAGTACTATTAAGTTTAAAATCCCTCATGAATAATCAGAATCTCAGAATCATAGGATCTTAGAATGGTTTGGATTGGAAGGGACCTCAAAGACCATCAAGTTCCAGCCCCATGCTGTGAGCAGGGACACCTTCCACTAGACCAGGTTTCTCAAAGCTCCATCTGACCTAGCATCTTGAAAGACTGTATGAACAAAATTAGTAGCTCCCTATTAGAAATGTTTGCTATTAAAATCAGGCATTTATTCACTTTCTCAGTGCCTCACAAGGAGACATTTAAAGATCTAGGAGAAGGATTTTTGAATCTGCCTTTTCTTCTCTGCTCCCATGCTGTAATTGCTGCAGAATTTAAAGAGCATATTCATGTAAGAATAATTTATTTCCTAATTATGGACAATTGGTATGTTTAGGTGATTATTTTTCCTGAGTGTCTGAAAATGATCGTTCTCAGACAGTCTGGTATCCTGGGCTTAGGTTGAAAGAAATGTTTTCTCTCACCATTTCTTTCCCATTTCAGTGCAAATAATAGCTAGGTTGCAGTATGTTTTAAACTTTTTATAACAGAACTGACTTGTAATCACAATTCAAGGGTCTAATACAATAAACACTTCTGTGATTACTGTTAACATAAGGTGAATTGTAATAGAGTAGCTACATAAGGATTACTCCCAGTGAATAAGTGTCGAAAAGTATAGGGACAAATATCCATACTTCCTTCCTGGGTGTTTAAGAGATTTCTGATCCCAAATATAAGAGCAAGCAAGGTCAAACATTAAGCTGTTGTATACTCCACATATAGTGACTCTTTCCTAGTACAAGCATGAGCTGGGTCCTGGGATTTATGCCACATGAATATAAGCCCTTGACAGAATTCTTTAAAATGTCAGGTTTTAGTATTTTGCATTTTAAACATTCAAAGAATTTCTACACCAGGATCAAAGTACAGGATTCAACCCCAAATACATGAATATCAGCACACAAGCAAGGTTTAGAAAGCATCAATTGAATGATCTTTTGCAAAAGAACACTCTTTCTGTGCTTAGGAGTCATTTCAAATTTGACACAAAAGGCAATTAATACCTTTTGGTGCATTTATGTTGCCATATTCTGTTCTTTGACACCCGATGTGGTAAATATCCTTCCTGTGTAAAGATTTATAAAATTGTGGGGCTTAGCTTTGATTTCTGGGGATACCTGTTCAAAGGTGACGATTTTCCTATTCTTTTCTCTTTTAACTCTGTTCAAAATCACTAATATATCTATGTGATAATTAATATACATTAACTTTTCTGTTTGTAGTGACTGAAACATACTCAGAGACTGTATTAAAATGTTAAACACACATACACAGGGAGGGAAACTATGTTCTGAGGGAAGCATCTTTGTTATGTCTGCTCCCTCAAGAACCACTAATACAAAGTGTCAGTATATAAGGAACCTCCAGAATCACAAAGCTTGAGTTGTCTTTTTAAACCATATGCAGAGATTACAGCTGTTCTGGCATGCATTTTCCAGCCTATGAAATATGACACCCAAAGCTATCCTGCTTTTGTTAAAATATTCTTAGAATGCAAAAGGACTAAGAATCTGAGGAACTGCCACATCAGTATTTATTTTTGCATAGGTTAGTCAGGACATTTTATCTCTTTATGTATCTGTCAATCATAAAAGGAAAAGAGAAGCAGTAGATGGACATGTAATTAGACATTCAGTACAATTAATACATCAAAGACACAGGAGCATGGTTTCAACAGACACGGTATATGTAGCATTTATTAAATTCTGGAACATTGATACAATACAGTCTAATGGTCACACTTTCTGTAGGGAATTTTCTATCTTTTATTAAACAGGAGGAGAGAGTGAAGAATTTTCTGATTTGCAAATTAAGTGATATGACCAGGGAAAACCCCTAAACTCAATTCTTCAGCATACAAGCAGACCTGAGCTTGAGCTGCCAGTCTAATTTGAATAGCTAGCAGCCAAGGTCGGCTTCTATTCCAGATCAGAAAATGAGCCACCACTATCACCACCATTCCAGAAAGCCAAGTCCATCCTGTTCCCTTTTCTTTCCCATCATTAGAATCTTGTACTTTGTTGAGTCTGGAAAGCAGAGACAATAAAGCCATCTTTCTCCTTCACCTTCCACTTCCATTATCAAGGCTCCACAAGCTTTAGGGCAGTTGCAGTTCTGCACGCACCTCTACAGAGCAGAACAGGTTCATTGCCAGGTTGCTCATGTTCAGCTAGCATTTTTACCAGATTGCTAAGGTTTCCCTGAGGAATACCAGCCCCAGGAAAGAAACTGAATTTTTTGCAGCTTCTAATTTAGACAAACTCAAAGAGGGTTTCATGAGACAAAGGCAAACACATTTTTCTAGGCTTAATTGTTGATTTGCAGCATCCTTAGAAGAGATATGAGAACATTTAACACAGATACAAGGAAAATGTAAAATGAAAATGGAATGTATTAGGAAACCAGGTAGCTGTCAGCTCCCTGTATAATTCTTATAAACTTATTTCCACACAACCTGTGGATGTTCTCTATGCCTGGAGACAGAGGGGAGCCTCCTTCCAGTATGCTAGTTCCCCTTGTATATAATTCCTTTTCTGCCAAGTAAGAAACCTAAAGACCCAAAGTGGTTACTGCGTGCTCATGTGGGCCCAGAATTCCAGAACTGAATGACACCATTTGTCTCTTCCTAATTACCATGAATTCTTCCTTTATGCATTCAATGGAGGTTGGATTAACACAGCTATTCTGTTTAAAAATCAAACCTCAGCATCGTCACTTGCAGTGCTCTTGTAGCTAAATTTATAGTATCTTATCTAGCTGAGGAATCTTTGCTGTGTTCCAGGACCATTTGTTAATGTCACTGCAGCCATTGAAATGGCAGAAGTTCATTATATTGTTATTGTACATACAGCATAACAAAAAGCTAAACAGAAGGTCAAATTCTGATCATGTGCCTATGTATATAAATAAAGAATATTTCCACTGAGTAAGATGAAATTGTTGGAATAGCTGGCCAAAGATCTAATTTATTATTGTGGCATTCACAGAAATAGCAATTAGAAATAAACATGGACACACATACAGTGACTAGAATATATAACACTATATTTCCATAAAATTTGATTTCTCTTAAAAAGCAAATGGGAAAAGAAAAATACTATGACAGGATTTTGTAACTGTTTGCAAGAAAATCCAATATCATGCCTAAATTCCTTGAAAAAAACCCATCATTTGGCTAAAGGAATTTTCAATAGGATGAATACATTTTGCTGTAACCCATTTAGTTTAATTTGGCAGCTTTTTCACTACTCATTTAATCCAAGAGTACTGGCAATTATGATTTAGAATTGAGTGCAGTCCTTTTAAATACTGTACTTTGACCAATGGTTGTTGAATGGTTTTTTTTAAATTAACAGAGGTGAGAACCATTACTCAATCTGCTCATAACATTTTACCCTGGATCAGAGATAGGAGCAGTTTCCAACACCTTTCTTAATTTTTTCAGTTTCCTGTACCCTTCCACCCTCTTAGAGCATCGAAATAAGCAGGACTGCTTGAGGATACCTGAGCATGTCTGAATCATCCAAAGCTTGGCACACATCATAGGGATGTCTCTAGACAAACGGCAAGCACAGAGAGAAGGGGTTCAGACTGCTGAGGATCTAGTTTATGTCACAGCACCAGCAAAGGATCAGTCTCAATATAAATTATGGACACATTCATACATGTTTTGAAAGGTCACTACTTGTTGGCATTAGTGTCTTGTAAAAGACAAGTTTAAGATATTCTCAGCTCCTTCTAACACAATTTATTTCATTTTAAGCTTATCTTTACTGTGTAATTAGGTATTTATCCTGATTCACTGCATAGCAACATAAGACATGAAGAACTTAGAACACATGCTGATACTTACAGCGACCAAAAGATGTGCCATTACCTT
>VZTN01033852.1:0-16667 GCA_013400515.1 Erpornis zantholeuca
AGCTGGAGTCTGGCAACAGAAGCCAAGCTTTCAGTCCAGGAGCTCCTTTCTGTGCGACAGCCTTCTCCTCTCTTGGCTTGTTTGCCCACTGACCTGCTTTTATAGCCCTGTAAAAGTATCAGCTGACTCGAGGGCAGAGCTCTTCCCTAAGCAGCCCTGGGGGAGTTTTCTTCTGCTCTCTGTATGAAAACTCATTGCACACCTATTCTTTCTTAATGCTTGTTGAGTCTTCTGAATCCTTCCTGTACCTTTGAATCCTGTATTATGGAAGGATCTAGAATCTCACAGTAAGTAAAAATGGATGAACTATTTCCTTCAGTGACTGCACAATAAAACAAACATACATGCTTGTTTTGGAAGAAGAAGAAGAAAAAATACTTATCACTTTTGATCTCCAATTTTAGTTGCATTTGCTTCTATGTATTGATGCAATATGATGCTCTCAGTTTCTGTGTGTACGAGACAGTAGGCTCATGTTTCCAATCATGGAATAAAAACCATTTTTGCCAAGTCACGTATAACAGGTACTGACCAGAGAATATTACTGCATGTCCCAGTAAATTACATACTTTTTCCCCTAGTGATCAACAGTTCATAGGTTCTTTTCCTTCTTTATATATATTTTTTTTCCTCTCTCCAATATTATAGGGTACATGTATTTTCTATTTAGGTAAATTTCAAATCCTATAGGATTTAAATATACTGTAATAATACTTTATGCTTCTGTACTGTTTTCCCTGAGATTTCTCTAATCCTCTGTTGATGCATTTAACAAACTGAATCATACGGAACAAATAATGGCGTGGAAAATACTTGCACGTTATGTGAGTAGATCTTTTAATTAAGTAGACTTAATTGCTTTCCTTAGCTTACTCTAGGAAAGTTTAATTACTGTGGAACATCTGTTCAGAAGCTTGATATCAATGTAAATTTCATGTCTTCATTAATATATATTTTTTTATTTGCAGCTTTATGGCTGTACTGTGGTGGAAGTGTTGAGTAGACTATCAAATGGATGGACAGTCAGAGTGAACAGATGGGACTAAAGTGTTTATAGCAAGAATGTCTTCTAGATCTCAAAATATTCTTCTATTCCTACATTGCTTACTCCTTAGGACAGAGATTTGTTGTAAGAAAATGTGACATTTTTAGTAAGATACAATATAAGAGCAACTTCTGGTGCCATTCAGGTGGCAGAACCCCACAGCTGTGATTCTGCTGTCAGTGTTGATTACTTCATCATAGGTTTTAAACCTTTCCCTTCTTTTTGTGTGTTTCTTCATTTCATTCCATGAAAATTCCCATCCACAGATATCATCATCTTTGTAAACTTACTTTTGTTTGTCTTGTATTTTCTTTATATTTGGTTGCTGCTACAGCTTTAGTGTTTAGACACCAGTTANAATGAAAATTAAGTTTTCAAATCCCAGTATTAATCTGATCAGCTGTGTGATCCTAACAGCAAAAATATGAGTTTAGAAAAGTAGAAAATGTGTTGTATTGAATTGCTGTAACTTTGGGGGGAAGCAATGCAAATGTATGTCAGGAAAAATGTTCTGATTTCCTTTTTTTTTTTTTTTCTCTGATTTCCTATGCCAGTCTTATGTTTATTTCTGTTTTTTAAGCTTGTCAAGTAGAGCAGGATTCAGAAGGATTATTTTCTTCCTGCTGGGATTAGGTTGGGAAGGTGGCAGTGGGGTGATTACCAGCTCATGCCATTGCTCTATTCTCTTGTCATCAGGTCGGTGTGAGGGCTGATGTCTGAAGCAGCTCTTGCTCCATCAGCTCCTTTGTGGCAGTCGCTTTGCAGCTGCACTTTGTGGCACTTTGAACTGTCCTCCTGAAGGCAGTTTGAGGTAAAAAGTCTCTAGACAGATCAATCTTTTTTTTTTTTGTGGGAAGCTTGCAGACTTATTGAACTGGAGACTGCTTTCTCCTTGGGCACACACCATATCCATCGTTGGAAATGTTCTTTTGAATGTTCTTTTTACACAACCTAAATGGCTGTGTAATATTTCTGGACAGCTTTAAAAATACCTTTACTGTCTCTGATTTAGTAATCCAGTAGGATTGACCTGGCCATATATTTTGGGCCGTCTCCAACCTCTGGTGTTTAAGAAAGCTTTGTGGGGCACAATAGTGTAAGAATATAGAGCTAAAAAGTACTACTGAACCTTGAGGTATGTGGTAATCTGAAGTAAACAAAATGCTGATGTTATTAGTTCAGTTTGGAAAATATAAATTTGCAAGGTAATAACAGGAAGGCACTTTGGAAATATTTTAAATTGAGAACATACTGTGTAATAGGCAGCTATCAGGAAGAAGCTTTATTCTTTTGAGACATAATCAAGCACTTTAGTGGATATTGGATTTGCTTATGGAATCCCAGAGTATTTTATCATGTCATTATGAGATTAAGAAGCTTTCTTCCAGTTACGTTAGTAAAGCAGAAGATTAGTACAAATCTTACACTTAAATGAATATATTCAGCTGCAAGCAGCAATCCCCTATTTTAAATTATTTTAAGGAGTTTTATATTATAGGATAAATTTCTAGCATAACATTTATTTTAATTTTTGGAATCTAAAAGTAAGTGTTTTTTTACTTTTGAAAAAATATTCCTAATTAACACTTGTCTGTCTGCCTACTTAAAAAGAAGAAAAACAAAGTGAAAGTTACTGGCACTGGATGAGGAAGCACTTTTGGGGCAGTCTCTTTCAAGACTAAAGGCATTCTGCAGTGTCAAACTGTTGAAGCAGAAATTGTCCTTCAATGGACTCATTTTGTTATTGGAAATTTTGCTTAAACTAAGAACTGCATTTAGGTCATATGGACTAAGACTCTAGTGACTCATACGGACTCTAAGGAAGATTTCCTCTCTCACTCTGTAGACTGAAAATTCAAATAGCTGCTGTAAAGCCTGTTAAATTTAGAATATTTTATCTGATCTGATATTTAGTAATTGTTCACCATTTGGTAAAAAAATTCTTGCTAAAAATCTATATTGCTTTCCAAAAACTGTACCTCTGTATTAACTCTACCATTATTACTCAGGTAATAACATTTTTACAGTCATGGTAGGGTAAAGTGATTTCATTTTTTTCTGGGTGTTTCATTACAAATTAAGCACGCACACATCCACACATACCAAAAGGAGATGTTGGGATGTCTGTAGACCTCTATTTTACTGAGTGACTACCAAAGCTGGTTTCATGTTCTGGGACATCCTGAGATGTTTCTGAAAAGGACCATATAAGCCAGAACATTTACCATGAGTCTTACTAATAAAAATAAATTATGTGTAAGTAGCCATTTAAAGTTTTTATGTTTGAACTATGCCTGTTTTTTTCTGTTTTGATTAATAGCTACATTACTTCTGTCTTTTGTTATCTATGTCTATAAGACAGAAGCTAAAGTCTGAAAATGAATACGAAGTTTTAAAGTCGTCATAGATAATGCTCATGTTGGATGAATGCTGTTTATTAAATCTCTTTTTTTTGTAAGGCCATTACTTGTTTCAAGTAGACTGAAACATTACTTGGGAATTTTTTAGTAGGATTTGTTTTCTTAAAATGCAAAGGTTTTTTTTTTTTTTTGGTAAGTAATGCAAATGATACATACAAAAGTTCTGTTTTCTCCCTGGGTTTCAATTTTAAATTTAAATCAAACTAATCTTATATTATTGATATACTTCACTGGAATTGACATGGTCTGTGCTTCAATATGAAACAAATCTCAAAGACTTCTGCCTATAGAAGTTTAGAATAGAGCAAAATGAAGATCAGGAGAAGATCAGGAGTGAAAAACCCCATTGTTCCAAAAGACTTATTGTCTGCGTTATTTAAAACTTAAATAGAGAACAGAGAGGGAAATACTTGCGGCTAAGTTTAAATATATGGCTTTATGGTTTCATTAGCTAGGCCCAAGAGGTCTTAGGTAATTTCTCTCTTACAGGTTCTTAAACTCTCTAATGTATATCTCTGAAGGCAAATTGTTACAGCATGGAACATTTTCTTTGATTATATAATTTTCTTGCAAGTTCCATAGTACAGTGCCTTAATTTTGATAATGAAAGGAATTTTCTTTTGATAACTTGGGTTACCAGAGAATTTGAAAGCCTGTCTGTGGGTGAGATTTAATTTAATCCCTTGAGTATTTAATAAGCATTCCTGAGACCGTCGCCAAAAGGTGACAAGATTAGCACTTGAGGTTTATTGACAGGATGCCTCATAGGAAAGACATTTATCTGTAAGGGTATTGTTTTAAAAGAAGGAATAAAGTCTGGCTTAAGCCCTGGGAATATTTACACTTTCTGAAATACAGAAAGAATAGAGAAGTTCCTTTTCATCCTGGCACAGGGACGTAGCAGTTCACAGAGGTAAGAAATAGATGTTGACAAAACTTCACAGTAACCAACTTCCTATCAGAAAAAAGCTATAAGTGCTTGAGGATTTAGAAGGTCTTAACAGTCCCTGCCATCAACTAAATTCAGGCATGCTCAAAAGTCATTATTCAATAATAGAATTGAATCCTTACATACATACTTGTACCCAAATATATGTGTGTGTTGGAGAATGACAGAGGTTACCAAGGGGTTTGTTCTTTCTGGGTTTAAAAAGCTCAGGAAGAACTAAATCATATCTTGTGTTCCAAGATTTTAGCATGTGAGACTGCTCAATCTCTTTGTCTCCTGTAATCTTTTTGAGAGCACTCTGTTACTAACTGGTCATAATGTCTTGTCTGCATCACTAGGTCTTTGCTAATCCTGTGCCCATCCCAACAAATACTCTGTGGTACTGATTCTGCTTTCACATTGCCCAGTGTGGTCCTGTTCCCATCAAAGTATTTCCTTCAGGTTTATATAGCACAAACAGAAGAATAATTAGATCCTTTCCTCTTATTTTATCTATGGTGAATGTATTGAGTGACTATTTTAAAGCAGTTGTGATTCAACAGGGATGTTTTTAATTTGCTGCCTGTTCTCCTTTACCTCTGAGGAAAGAATTTTGTAAATGCTGAATAATTTTAGAACATGTTTTCTTGGTTAAGGGTTGGCTCATATTTTCAATTAGTTTTAAGAGGAAGGAAATCGTGTAAATGCTGTGGAATTCAGATAAGCACTGTGCATAGGAAATAAGTACTTTAATTTAGGGTGCCTAGAATTGGTAGGTCAAGCTGATGATAATAAAGGACCAGATCTTAACTTTGTTTCAAAGAACATGTAATCAATATTCACTCTTCTGTTTTATTTCCCTTTTACTTGAGAATTTGTTTTGGTGAAGCTGAAATGTGCAATTGCTTAAGTATTCCACAGGGTGTCATGAGGTAGTTGTTGGAATCATTAATACTTGGATGAAGTCAAGAAAGAAACATAGTGTGCAGTCCTCTGAATGCCAGTTAATGTAATTTTAGATGTGACTAATACACATGCCATAAAATAAAAAGTTTTTAACTCATTAACACATGTATCATGTTTCTGTATCTGTATAAAATATACACACGAAGAAAAATACTGCAAGAGGTCATTCACAAGAGTAAGCTATTCTATGTCAGGTCTTCCCGAAAAGACCTTTCTATATATTCCTTAGTATTTTATAGTTTACACAGCAAGTGGAATCTTTGGCTCATAGCAGTAATCTGATACACCAAACTATGTCTATTAAAAAAAAAAAAGGTACAAGACTTGTATTCGCCATACTAAAAAGAATTTCTAATTGAATTGTGCTCCTCCAAATATACTTTCAAATTTTATTTTAATTTTTATTTAAGTTCTTTTAAAAATTAATTTTTAAAAAACACATTTTATACAGTGCACACAGCTGTACTTTGGATTTTATGACTTGTTAATTATAGACATATATGTCAAAACTTCAGGATTTTTTCTCCTACACTTGTATAATGTAGTAGGAGGAGAACTTTTACCAAGGTGTGCCTCAAATTAAAATGTATTTGATTATGGTGGTACATTCTTGCATACGGAGATCAAATTTTTATTGACGTAACTGTTGACTTCTGCAGAGCTGCACATGCATTGAATTCAGCTTCAGGTTTGTAAAGAAATCTTTAAATACAGTTTGACAGTAACTGTAAAGGCTCCTGCTTCTGTTAAAATCTGAGTTGCTTTAAAAGGAAAGATATTGGCTATGTGAAAAAAAAAAAAATCATTACATTATGAAATGAACAGGAAAACTGAATTCATTTCAGTAGCAAGAGAACGTGATCCAAAGTGAAAAATCACTGATGAAAGTAAGAATTTGAATATCTGTTGACAGTAATAATTTGTCTAATGTTGACAATGTATTTAAAACCAGTTTTGAACAAATGATACTTTATGGATTTTGGCATATTTTCTCATATTATATAAAGTGGCATACTAAAATAACAGACCAGTTAATTTTCGTGTTACTATTTATTTGTGCAAAGTCTTAAGTAACAAATCTTGGGTTTGTGCCAGTTTGTGCATAATAGTGAGTGGCACTGAGAGTGCAGGATGGAGGGAGATGGATACTTCTGGCAGACAATTAATGAAATTTTACACATATGACATAACACACATCCCTCCTGCATTCTGGCCAGAGGTCAGAGTGCCTTACAGCCACAGAAGGGGATTGACATGGCAATCAAAAGTGAGTGCTTTATTCACGTTTGCTTCCAAAGTCCACATTGCTCTGTGGACAACATTCTGTGCAAAACCTTTGTGATTTAACTGTTCCTAATTTAACCACTATAAATCATGACCTGTTTAATAAACAAGTGTGCTTATAGGTACTTCAGCTGTATGTTCAATACTTTCTGGACGAAGAACCAGATCTAATTAAAGCAGTAAAATATCCAGAATGGTGTGACATACTTTAAATCTTCATGGAGATGGTGGCCTTTGTGGGTTTTTTTGGTTGGTTGTTTGTGGGTTTGGCCTTTTTAAGTATAAGCATCCTGATCTCTACCCAGGCGAGTTTTCTTCACAGCAGGGCATCATGGAAGAAGAAACTTTTAGATAGGCAGGTTATAATCTTTCTTCTTCCTCATTTTATTCCTCACTCAACTTGCTTTGCCTCGCCCTTTCTTTGTCCTTCTTATTGAACTATAATAATCTAAAGGCGTAATTCCAGACATACTTTGAATTACTGAGATAATGCAGTACCTTAAACTAGAGTGATTAATATCAGAAAATATTTGAATAATAAAATACCTGACTGCATTGCAATTTTTCCTTTATTTTAGTAGAAAATTACACTTCTTCAGCAAAAGAAAACAAAATAGAAAGGACTGAAGTTTAATACTGCTGATGATATAGGAGGTACAGACCTGGCAGTATACTGGGGCACGAGTATCATATGTGTGATATGTATGCACTCAGCACCCAAGTCCCTCTTGGAATGTTAAGACAAGGTTGATGACTATTATAATGTTTTTATTTTCAGATTGAAAATCTACAGGAGCAACTTAGGGACAAAGACAAACAACTAACTAATCTAAAAGACAGAGTGAAGTCGCTGCAGACGGATTCCAGTAACACAGACACAGCACTAGCAACCTTAGAGGAAGCTCTATCAGAAAAGGTAATGTTTTCTCATGAAAAGCTTCATGTGCTGCTCTTGTGGGTGGAGTGTGTGCAGAAAATGTCCTTCTGAGTTGGCCTGGCAGCTGTCCCAAATCCTGTGAGCCTTGTCAGGGAAGCAAGTGGCCCTGGTAGGATGAGCTGGGAGTGACTGCCAGTGGATGAACTGACACAGGACTTGGAGGGGCAGGAGTGATGTCCTTTGAATGCTCATGGAGAAAATGGCCCAGGGCATGGGGAGATTTTCCCTTAGTCAGTGAGGTGAGTGGTTGTTCCTTGAAAGAACTGAAAGGCATTGGACACCTGACTTAAAGAAGGTAGAGTTTTCACATTTTTCTGTCTTTGTGATCCTGATTATCCTGTTCTTTTGTCCATTAAGTAGGGCCTAACTGAAGGGCCAAGATCAAGTGGCAGTATCAAATGTTACCTTGGCTTCCTGTGAGCACTGTTGGTTTCCTACACTTCATTTTTAAGGGAAACTGTGTTTCATTAAAAAAATAATTGAGAATTACTTTTTCTTCCCTTTACAAACTCTATGCCTTTAATTTGAAAATACCTAGGAGAAGGGATAAATTTTAAATGTTTAAATTAGTGGCAACATTCCTACCAGTTTCAGTGAGGTCAGGTTTCTTCTTTCAGTTGACTTTCAATACAAGGTAATGCAAGTGAATTTATATGCCCAAAAATTTTGTACAAGTATCCACATTTTGCAGCTCACAGATCTTAATATATACACCACTTAAATGTGAACAGGTGAGTGTGACTAATTAAAGTAATATGTGCCATTCTGCAGTCTGTAATCCAATGAAGGTATTTATGACTGTATATGACTTGAAAGTGCTGCTGTGGTGTTGGCACTGACACTTACAATGTTAATGTCAGATTTTTTATTTCTTTTGTGTTTAATTGCCTTCATAGCATTTGCTTGGTCAACAGTGGTGAAAAATGTTGTCATTATTGATTCATATGGATAAGCATCCAACACTTATACAGTAAAATTACATGTTTCTGTAATCTTTCACTGCTAATCTGGACACAGTGGTCGTCAATTTCGCAGCATCTAAATAAAAAATGACAGAAAGTACTTTTTAACCTGGTTTCTCTCCTTGTAAACTATATTTTCTGGCTTAGTCACTTTCTCAAAATGCTCCTAGAGGCAGCCAAAGGGTTTTATAAAACAGTCCTTTGGGAAGCAGAGTGACTGTCACAATGCAGACTTGCATAGGAGTAGGAGGAAACAACACTACAGAGTTGGGATTAAAATTAGCTTTTGAAAAGCAGGGTCCTTGATCTGAGAACATGAGGCACAATGAGGAGAGAATTTCCAAGGTAAAAGCATCTCTCTGTATGATTTTGATTGTTTATTTTACAGGGAAATCACCCTCAGTTTCTTTTCCATTGTAAGTCCCTTGAAGGCCACACTTGGCAGGGCAGATTTTTCGATGTTAAATGTGATTTCTGGGATGTACTTACACATTGAAAGAAGCCAGTAGCCACCTTCAAGAAATTCCAAATGGACAATTATGCCTGGCTTTCTTCTGTCTTCTGGCAGCTAAATACTTTTGACAGTGTATGTTTACACATGTGTCTCATTCCTTTCTGTGTCCAGCTTCCCAATTCATCCTAACTGCTCTCAGTAACTTTCTTATCCCTATTCCTCTCTGCAGTAGCATTCTTAAGACCTACAGACTTTATCAATTGTTATTAAATATTTCCGCTAGGAATACTGGCAGAGATATGGAATAGATGTTTGTCCAAATGGAACAAAACAAGAACACTTAGTGAGTTTCTTTCTTAACAAGTGCATCAGTTTTAATACTTTCATCCGTTCAGTATGTAATGCTGTCAGGAAAGGATGATGCTTTCATTTAAGAACACCTGATTTCCATTTCCATGGAAGTGCATTGTTTGCATGCTTTGTTTGTTTTCTTTCTAGTAATTGTATCAGACCTACTTTGCAACTATATAATTTTGGTTTATACTCTGAGATTAGGCTGTTTTTTGGTTTATATTAATTCTTTGTCCACTAAATAGTTTTTAGAATTTTAATTTAAAAATTATGAATAAAATTCTTCAAGAGCATCATGGGAAGCTCTTTTAAAATAGAACTTAAATGTATTCATACCAGTTTAGCAAACCACAATTTGCTGAAATGTAATTGAATTGCTTTTCTTAGCTTCTATAGGAAGGAAAACAAATTAAAACATGATCATATGATATGAATGAATTGTAAAGCTATTTTTAAAGTCCAAAACTCAAATGTCTTCCTGCATTTTTCTTGAAAATACACAGATTGAGATTTTGGTTCTGAATTAGAAAGCATGTCTCCTAATTTTTTATGAAAATAGATTTTGACATTCTTTCATATTTAGCAATTAGGTATCTTGGGAACACTAAATGAGAAATTAATGTAGACATCATAAAACAATATCAAATTTTTCTGAAATGGACTTATTTTAATCTTGGTATTTTTCTGATGATATGGCTGCTATGATTTGTCCTCTTGTCAGGAATCAGAAACAAATCAACTTCAGTCATATTTGAGTTCATTTTGGAACTAGGCTGCAAAACATATTAATTCCACTATTTATGCCTAATTTCAGAGCCTTTCATAAGCACTGGGAATTCTTAACAACAACAATAAGGAGCACATTGCAATAAAAAAAAAAAAAAAAAAAAGAAGTCTGAAAATCAGACTGTGCAAAAGTGCTATCAGCTTCCTTGATGTTATAACAAGAAACTTTTCAAAGAATATCTCAGCTCTTGGACTGGCCCAAAGCAGCTCAAGAGGTTGCTTTCATGAAGCTGATATTTATAAAGTTGGTCCTACTGTAGCAGCATACAGCAGATAAGCCATGGAGTATGTCTGATAATGGAGCTATATGCTGGGGCAATTCAGTTCCTGCTTCTGTGATAAAGTGCAAATAGATTAGACCTGTGAGGTCCCAGCTTAGTGCATAAGGAAAGCTGGCCAATGCAAATAAAACTGAAACAGGAACACATTGTTGGGATTTCTGCTAGTTAGCTGTTAATCAAGTAAAACATGGTATATTAGGGCCTTTTAACACGTTTTTGACATTTAGCCTTATGCAGCTGACAGATAAATTAGTCTTCTTTTGTGATTGACTGAGAAAAAAATATACTGTTCATTAAAAAGTTGAAATAGTGTTATGTTTAATTTGTTATAGATGAAAAAATAATTTGGGTAAATAAATCTTCAAGGAGTTGGTATAAACCAAATTCTGAATATAACCAGGTGGAATCTGAATGTTTATGATGATTAAACTATTCCACTTTATGGAGGCTGGCATTTTAATATTAATATTCAAGGGATTAAGAATCTGTATTGTTCATTGTCAGGAATAACCTTGAAGTTATTTACTATCATGGGATTAGATTGGAAAGACCTTAAAGATCTAGTTCCAACTCCTTTGCCGTGGGCAGGGACACGTTCCATTAGAGCAGGTTGTTACAGCCTTTGGTCTCTCTGGCCTTGCTCAGGGCTCTGTCCAACACATCTGTGTCTGTATGTTGGAGCCCCAGGGCTGGGTGTCAGCAGAGCAGGATGGAGGTCACCTGCTGGCCATGCTGCCTGGGGTGCAGCCCAGGAACACAGTTGGTTTTCTGGGCTGTGTGTGCTTATGGCTGAGTTATGTTGAGTTTTCTGTCACTGTACACATCTAAGTCCTCCTCCTCAGGGTGATGCCTTAAATGGCTACTCAGAAACAGAGACTAGGCAGGAATAAAGGAGGGATTTATTTGAAAGGCCTTCAGAGGGACACTCTGGGCTCCAGAGGCTCCTGCTTCAGTGCATCCCAAAATGGACAATGACAGCTCACGAGTTCTTCACACTTTGATATCAGCATAAATTCCCCAGGCTTGCCCCCCTCTCCCCAAGATTGTGGTTTGCAGTTGTTGGGCCTAGGAGGGTCTGGGTGTCCTTGGAGAGCTGGAGAGGCTTTGTTGTGTGTGTGTGAGCATGAGAGAACAGCACTGAACGAGCTCCAGGGAACTGCAGAGTGACACTGGGCAGTGCAGGGTTGGAAAAATATAAAAGTTAAAACCTAAGGCATCAAGGGCTGCTCTGTCTGTTCCCTGCCCAGCCTGTGATTGTGCCTGGGATTGCCCTGACCCAGGTGCAGGACCTAAATTATGTTACTTCTACTGCCTCCCCTGACTGCCACTGCCCAAACTATACCAGTAGTTCTCCTGATACTCTGCTTAAAGGCCTGTTCCCAGTCGAAATGCAAGTCTAGTGGTTATTTCACTGTACCCTAAGTAATTCTCTCTGATTAGTATTTGCATCCTTCAAGTATTGATAGGATGTGATTTTGTAGAACATAATCAGAGCTTAACAAAATCGTACTACTGCATCTGCTCTTTTACATTTCACCCTTTGAATTAATCACCCAATCAATGACTGGTGATTTTCAGCAAGCCTTGTGATAGTAATTGGAAATCAGCAAAATATGCAAAAACATGGTTGAGTTAAAATGTCTATAGGGTTACTGTTAGTTAGACAGAGAAGAATCTGTCTTTGGATTTCTTAATTTGTATCAGGGTACTTTTTCAGTGTCTTTGACAACTGTTTTTTTGACGTCTGAAAGTACAATACAAGTAAACTGTAAGTTACTGATAGTTAGCAGGTAATTGATTTCTAATTAGATTTGAAAGTTTGACAACTTATTGCAAGCACTGTAGAGTAATAACAAAATTTAAGCTGAGTAAACCAGTCATGGCCTCTGAGGAAATTGGTCATGGCCTGTTTTGGACTTCTATTCAAGATTTCAATCACTTATGAATACAGGAAATAAATTATTGAAGTGAATATCTTTCCCCATCTATCACAAAACTAAACATATTCATATCAGTATAGCTCTTTAATGAAGTTCCAGTACTGTGTTACTGTTATCAAGTATTTAAAACCTTGATCTTATGATTTCGGAATTTAGGGAAATCTTTCATTGACTTTGATACCATTAACTCAATCATTCTCTGCTTCTGAAGATCTTTGTTTTTTAAAAGTGCTACATGATGCAAACAAATTTAATTTTATCTTTTCCTAAAATGATTCCCAACTTTTCCATTTTGCAATTCTTTCCCTTGTTAGGAAAGAATAATAGAGCGTCTGAAGGAGCAAAGGGATCGAGATGACAGAGAAAGACTGGAAGAAATTGAATCTTACAAAAAAGAAAACAAGGACCTGAAGGAGAAAGTTAATGCTTTGCAAGCTGAACTTACAGAAAAAGAGGTCAGTCTTTTCTTAAAAGCTCTGCTCTTCTATCTATGTCATTATGATGAAAGAAAGTACATTAGGATTACTCTTGAATCATGTCAAGTACTGAAATTCTGCCACTTCAGTGGTCAGCTTCAGAACTGCTGTTTTCTTAAGCATTCCTCACAGTCCTCATTTGTACATAAAATATTGCTTCAGTTTTACACAGTTTTGTCATAATCTCTACTTGTTCCTTTACCTAAGCTCCCACTAGGCTCAAATATTCCATTGCTGCTCCTGTCTCCATTTGTCAATTAGAGAAATAGTTCTCAGTGTGTTTGTACCTGCAGAATACAACCTGAGCTCGTCTGTATTATGAATGTTTCTGTGTTTCTCTGCATGCCAGCTCCTTTGTTTCCAGTTGTACCCACAAATCGGTGTCTTTTGCTATCAATGCTTATCTTTGAGTGAACTCCTTTTGGGGGAGGGGGAACAGGATCCAAGTGATTGCTAAGTTGGCAATGAGTTAGTGTCCTGGTGACTAGGAATTAACTTTTTACTCTTGGTCATTTTCCAGTCTAGTTTAATCGATCTCAAAGAACATGCATCTTCATTGGCATCAGCAGGGCTGAAAAGAGACTCCAAACTTAAGTCTTTAGAAATAGCCATAGAACAAAAGAAAGAAGAGTGTAGTAAGTTGGAAGCACAGTTGAAAAAGGTAAGTTCCGTCTTAAAACAAACAATCAGAAAAACAAAAATCAGCATCCCATACCCTCATTTTGAAATGATGAGCTTAATTTACTCTCCTGGAGTAAATCTAGAATCTACCCATTTTATGCTGTTTGCTGATGCTTGCATCAAATACTGCTTTTTCTCAAGAGGTTTGTACCAAAGCCACTAGAGAGCCTCAGAAATTGTCCTGAGTACCTCTGTGAGGGAATTCTGAGAGGCAGCAACAAATAGATGAACTGAGAGCAGGACATTGGAGGGAAAAGGGCAGAAAGAAATTATCAAACTAGCAATTTATATGTATGTGAATTAACACCACTTTTAGAAGTAAACTGAAATGTTTGCAGTATGAGAAAAAAATTAAAGGCTTGTCCAAGAAATGCTGGAATTCCTAATCAAAAAAATCAGCTTCCAAAAAGAAAACTTTAGCTAGGTTTTATTTTGATGTATTTTTGGCTTTGTTGGTGAACACATGTTTGTGATAATTAAGCAAAATAATCAAAAGTTTATCTCAGCTGGCAATTCAGTATTTCTATTCAGCAAGTAGTGGAAGCAAGCATTTAAAGGAAAACATACAAACCCTGTATTTTATAACATGGTTTTACTTAAATTGCTGCACTAAACTAGATTTTGCTTAAATGATTTGCAAGTGTTTTGATACCATTGTTTCTTTGACCTTTCTCTGTGTTGTTTGGTAATGTCTGCTCTCATTGTTCTCATTACGTATTTGATGGGGTCAGGCATTACGTTTGCCTTCTGCAATTCATGACTAAGTGTATGTCAAATGTTGTTGGTTNATATAAGTTTTCATTTTCTGGTAAATAAGATTTGTTCTGTGAATGTTATCACTGTTAGCATAATATTCTGACCCTCTTTTCACCCAGGTTGAGTAGTATCCTGCTCAGTGATTAAGCATTGTTTCAATAGCCTGACCTGTGAAGAAGGTATAGCAAAGTATAAAGGATACCAGCGTGTAAACCTTACATTTGTATTCTTTTTAAAATCAGAATGAATATGTGCAATTAGGTGCCTGCATTAGATCTTCAGTTGAGAGGAAGGGAAGCTTTTTCAATAAACATATGCAAATGGAAACACAAATACTTGAAATGTCTGATAGCTTAAAAATGCTATTGATGGCAGAATTAAAATATCTAAAGAAAGGTTTTCTCTGGAAGCCATTTAGTTGTTTTAGTTTGTTAGAAAATATGTTTGGTTACTTTGCACTCCACTACAACATATACTTAATTATAGTCTGAAATCTCTTTTTTTCTTCATTTAAAAAGTATAGTTAAAGAACTCTGGAAGCACAGATCACTTAAAAAGCCCTCATCAAAATCCTCTTGAAGGTCTTGAAATCCTAAGTCAATCGTTTATGACTGCACATATAAACACATCATACAGTCATGGAAAAATAAACATGTATAAAAGTCAGAGAGTATCTGGGATGTCTTTTGTATAAAAAAGGAGCGTGTGTCTTGTGTATAAATGCAAAGAATTATTGAATGAAAGTTGAAAACATAATAGTTTTATTATATCATAAATACAGCATAAAGCCCCAATGGAAATTCACCCACCATTTGTAGGAGACCAGGTATTTCCACAATAAAATGTAGTTACAACCTTCTTTCTGGGCCTGCTTAATTGAACAGAAACAGTGACTGTTAATGACAGTAGACTCCAAACAGTCATTTTCAATTCACATTTTCTTTAATGAAATACTTTATGTTCAAACCTGTAAGTACCCAGTGTTAAAAGTAATTGGTCCCCAGAAAAATACCTTCACCATGTTCTCACTCCTCAGGAAACTGAGTGAAACAGAAACCTGGGTCACTCTTGTACATATGTCTGGGTCAGAGGAGGAGGGGACAGGGACATGGGTCATAAAGGAGCTCACGTGTCCCATGAGTGTGTCCAAGTGTGAGCATCAGCCCCTGTGTGAGCCAGAGGGACCTGGCACAGTTCACATCTCTCTTTCAAAACCCACACCAAGGGGCTGTCTCCTGGAAAAAATTCCATGTGGCTTACACCCTACTCCTCTCTGAAAATGTCATAGGGAAGGTACTTTGTTATGCTGCTGTGAAATAATTATAGTTCAGTTTGGTTTTTGGTTGGTTTATAAGTTTTAAAAAATTAAATTAAGAAATATGAAGATAGTACTCTGTGTATGCTTCCTTGGAGTTAGTTTTGCATGAGCAGTAATGGTAGTGAGTGCTATGTCTGCAGGAAAGTGTCCACAATGGGCAAGTCCAAACTAAATCTGTAAATAAAAACCACCAAAACAACTCTTTGAGTTTCTCCTTGATAATAAAGATGGTTTTTATTGGATCTGATTAGATCCAAATAATTTTCGGCACTGCATAACTGTTTTTTTTGCATTTTGGCAAGAAAAAACATGCTGATTCTAAACCCAAGATTTTCCACATTAGGCACATTTAAAAAATAATAAAGAGGATATTTGTACAAAGTAATTATTCATGTGACTGTGCTATATTTTGGTATACGAAGAAATGTTTTAAATTATAGACATGCTTATTGAACATTTTGTGTCAAATATTATCCATGAAAGTTCATAAAAAAATTAAAAAAAAAAATTCTAAACAGCAGAGAATGTTTAATGTTTTTTTCCCAAAATTCCACAGATTTTTGTTGACTTACTTTCTATTGCTACTAGTGAAAGAACAGCAGGAATTACCTAATAGGTAGCAAAGTGTTTTATATATGTGTGTGTATATATAATCTTTATTATCCACTCTAGAATTTCCTCCTTTTGTTGTTTTTTGTTAACTTAAATTTACTTGCTTACTGACATATTTGCAGTTGCTAAAGTACTATTTGCCAAGCTGTACTGTTCTAAAGTCATTGTGCATAGAAAATTCAGTCTTGTATTAAACAAAAGGAAAGTAATAAATTTAATGATACTATTTAATTAATCTTTTATTATTACTGTCTTTGAAGCTTTGGTGATAAATTGCAGCCTCAGCCAAAAGCACTTCTCGTGATTCATTGCTTGAGACCAGCACTTAATGTATCATCAAAAGTGGACACCTTTCTTTATTTCATGGGTTATTTAACTTGAGAAAGGGAAAGTAACACAAACCTTAAATTTCTTACTCCAGCTATTCTTTTTTAGGAGCCAAAGTCAACATTTATGTTTCCCCAGTGCCT
>VZTN01033865.1:0-20168 GCA_013400515.1 Erpornis zantholeuca
TGGCATACATTGCTCACAGCTTGGTGCTACAAACTGCCCGACAACTATATTGAGAAACAGCTTGTTTTGTTTTTCTAATTTGGAAAACAAAGGCACACTGCAAGCTGCACTGACTGGGAAGTCATATATCTTTAACTCAAAGTAAAAAGGAATAGAAAAGAAGGAAATATCCTTTAGACACACCAAACGCCTTCCTCTTTCCTTGCAAAGCACTCTGTCAGCTTGGCTGACCCCATACCACTTCTCAATGTCAGCCAAAAAAGAATGAACTCTTTATTCTCTTTGTGTCTAAAAGTTAATATTAGGGAACTTGCCTGTAAAGAGAGGGTTTAAGGCTACTGGAAAAGACTCTTGATCAGCTATGAAACTAATGGACACTACAGTCTATTCAATGCATAGGTCAGCAGATGTCAGAGGGTTGCCCTGGAAGGTAAATCACCCACTGGGCCATCAGTGAATGGGCCACATGAAGTGTAGGACAGAACTAGAGGGCTCTTGTATGGACTCTTAGAAGTGCACAAGGGTTGGGAGACTGGCTGGACTTTGACTATCTGACTGCTCAAGCTCAGTATGTTCACACACTCCATGGGCACAGCCTCAGTGCTCAGTCAAAGATGGCCACAAATGGTTGAAAATCAATCAGGAATTCCCAGGACAGACTTATCAGAGTGATATGGAGTTCAGTGAACATTCTGCACCATTTGCATCTTCAGCCAAAAACTGTAATATCCTAGTTTACCTAGTTATTTATATGACAGAATCATCTTGACACCTCAGATGTAATGGAAATCCAACCTATTTCATCTTAGATTTTAAACTGAATTCCATTTAACTATGCAGCCCCAGCTTTTGGCTTTCCTTCTAATCAGTGGTGGGAAATAAAAGGCAATTCCAATCATAGTGGACTCTGCTGATTATAGAGCTCAGTCGACTACACTCCTATCACAGATGATTCAGATAAGTATCTGTACAACTAAGTTTGGGGTGGATAATGTCAGCTACAAACAGACTTTTCTGATCAGTGGGCTCATATATCACTGAAGTATAAGGGTGCAGGAAGTCTTGGAAACTGTGAGCCATTCTTTCAAAGCCCTGGAAAAAGCCAGAGCCAGTCTTATGGACTGAGATCCTGGAAATCACGGATCTGCCATTGCCCCCTCCTCCAGTGTCCCATGAAACAAGAGCTAGGGTAAAGTTTCTGTAGAGGAGCAGGATTGCACCAAGAAGTAACTTGCATGTAACATTTATCTTCTCGGGAAATGATCCAGCAAACCCCTGAGCATCTGCTAATCTGTCAGGTATTTAGCATGAGGGAATGCAGCCCGGTGGTTCCCTGTACCTCCTACATCATGGTAATTAACAACAAGCATATTAGAGACCTGGCATGAAGCAAGGAAGAGAAAGCTGTACATCCTGAATGGGCTGGGTAGGAGTACTGAATTCAAATCCTACAAATAAGTCATTTTACAACAGAAGAATTCTGTGGTTCCCTTTCTCCTGAGCCAGAAAAGCCACAGTTGACACAGTTTTTCAGTCTGCTCTCCTGACTTGTGGTCTGATGGCAGATTTCTTAGATTTTGTTTTAAATTAAAGGCAGGTGCCAATACAATATATTGCTGTGACATACATATATATAATAAAGATGGCTTCCTTCTTCTGTTTCTTTGGGGTTATTTGCATTCTTAATCAGAGACAGAATTTGGCAGAGAATCTGGGAGTCCCCAGGATGAAGCAGAAAATTCAGCAGAAATTTAATTGCTCAAAATGTATCAAGTTGCCATATTTTGTTTATTTCATGAGATTCAATTACGAAAATTGCCAATCTGCAACTCCAAATTGCATGACAACTCTTGAACTTACAGTCTCACAAGGATAATCACCCCAGAGCACAATGACACACACATTGCTCCACTACCACTAATTAATATAAGCTACCAGTAATTAGAAAGAGCAGAATAAACTCCACACCTCCTTTATTCCCTGACTGATATAATGAGGATGTCATTCTATTGTCTCTTGGGTGGGATCTTTTGGCACCTCTGTTGTTATCCTTTTTTCCTAAACACGTTGGGTACAAACATGGTTTCACTTCACAAAATGTCTCAGTGCCCTCACCAGTCTGTTCATCCTTGTCAAATCAGGATTTCACACATTGTTTTCTGCACATTCCCTAATCTTAGCAAAAGTTTCATTTCCCCAGCCCATTGCCACCGGCTATTAGTCTGGCACAAAACTCAAGCTCAAAATGAAAAAGATAAAACAGGAAAGACAGCAGACACAGCCACTATTGCCCTGTTTTGTCTTGTCACACCTAAAAAATGTGGTTAATAGCACCATTGTGTTATTGCTGAGCCAGAGGGACAACCAGGTGTGTCTTGTCATGCCCTGTGAACATTACCTATGCCTGAAATATTCTGTATCTGCCCATTAGTGTTTCCAAAGTATACCCTGTCAATAGATGGAGGAACATTTCATCGTCTCATGGATAAAAACCATCAATAAAAACATGGTATTAGGCACTGTGGATGTTACTGACCAACAGGGTCACAGACAACACCTGGATTTACTCCAAACTTTGACTGCTGAAACCAAAATAGTAAAGAATTAAATCAGCAATTTAAAATTTCACACATTAATAATTTTTTTTTTAAATATTATGACACCTTGATATGATCTTATCTATCTGACAGGCATTTATCAATTTTGCCTACTTGGTACCAGCAAAGTAAAGGAATTGAACTGGTTTAGAAAGGAGACACAATTATTTTTATTTAATATATTTATTATATGTTTTAAAATGTAATGAAATACTGTCAGTTTGTTAAAAAAAAAATTATCTGCAGATTCTGGCTTATCTTGGTGAAAAACTTTCTTCTCTGGTTTAGAAAAGAATGATTTTCCTTTTAGAATTCAAATTTGCATGCCAATATACTTTGCATATAATTTACATAACATACAGTATCACAATCACTTTGCCCCTTATTGTAAAATCCAAGATCAGCTCCCAGCATTTCATAGCTAGGATTATTAAAACATTTTGTTAAGCCAGGTCTGAAGATAAGCTTCCATCCTGATGCTTCTGGAATTGCACACTAATGGGCAGGAAAGGTGAGCATCTGGTTCTGACACCAGACAGGACTTTGGGTCCAGACAAATTTTCTCATAGGCTTGTTTTGAAATCTGTATAATTTAATTTAATATCTTTATAGCTTGTATACTTAATTTTAAAATGAGAAAGGTGATAATTTTTATTCCCTTTCTTTCCTAATCTTGTATTTTTCAGTGATTATCTTAATCACTCAAAGACACAGCTTTCCTGTCACTTTATGTGTGGGCAGGTACCCAGTGAGATCCCAATCCTGTCTAGAAAGCATTACTGTAATGCTTCTGTTAATCAAAACTACTCAGCCTTTTTTCAATTAAATGATTTATGCAAAGAAATATCAATTTGCTGCAGGATTATTTTTTTAATATATCCACATAAGTTTTAGGGAAACTTTGAATAGGGAATTTCTTTTCATGTCAAAAGCATGATTTTTTGTTAATGTCCAGTTGACAGAAAGCTTTACCACCATCTACAGTTTAGTGTCAGAGCACTCCTGTGGGAAACCAAAGTCCAATCCTCCACCCATCAGACTCAGAACAAGAACCTTGGTATAAATCAGGAGCTATATTGAACACCTACCTGTCCCAGGGTCTTATAAGATATCTGGAATATTAAAATAGCTTAAAAAATAGAAACAATTCCAGGAGGCTAATGCTCAGGGTAGCTAATGAGGTTCAGCCCACATAGAAGAGCCGTGCAGAAAATCAGGCTGTTCCTCCTTCTGCATGAGGACCTCCACCTCCCCTCAACTCTGGGTCTCTGTTGTGCTTCTGTCATGAAAAAATAGGAAGAGACTTGATTTCATAAAAATGGGAAAGCAGCAGTGCTCCAATGGCTTCTTCCAACCCAAACCATTCTATGATTCTGATTCTGTGGCTGATGGTTTTCTAATCATAATCTCTTTACTTAAGACAAACTCAAATCAGCATTTCAGTAGAAGCTACTAAAACAGATTTGGTCATTTTTCCTACACATCCTCCTATTTTAGCCAAAGTTACTTATTCTATGTGAAGGATTATCAATTTTCTCCATGGAGAAACGATTACAAATTATGCTAAAATTAATTGTAAAACATGAAAAAAGGTGAAGTGAATAAAGAAGAACTTGGTTCAAATGATGCTGCCTAACCTCAGTGCAGGCTGCTGCTGCTCTGCTACAAAAAATGATGAACTTCAGAGTCAATTTAATGTCTTGGGAAAAGGCAAAGAGAAAAAATTCAGCTCTATAAGAACCACTCTGATCAAACGAGAAAGAGTTAAGAGGAGCTTTTAATATTCCCAGGTGCACACCTTATTGGTGCATTCTTCATTCCATAGAAGAATGGACAACACCGTCTTTTAGGAACAAGTATTGGAATTTCCCAGAAAATATCTAACATTATTAGAACATTACATTATCTGGCACCTGCACACCAGACACCTGTACAGCTGAACACCCATCTGCTATATATGCTACATGCATTTCCTTTCTTTTTTTTTAAGCTTGGCAAAGGAGTTGATTAGGAAGATAAAGTCTCTGAAAAACATTTTGGACAAAGATGCCAGCACAGATTGTACAGTTAAAGATATCAGGTCTGCCAATACATGCACACCACACTCTGCAGGCTGCTTATACTTGCCTCACAACACTTTATTGCACAAATTGCTGGAATTCTAAAACAAGCCATATCTCTATATTCCTATTTAGTATAGATATCAAAAGGAAAGGATGCAATTCCTGGAACAAGCAATATTTGTATTTTAACTATTCTCTTCTCTTGGTCAATAGGAATATCCTTTCTTTCAGACTAGGCTCTGCCTATCTTTCTGCTCTCTCCTGCTACAGGCAATACAGCTGAATGTTGCTGATATATTTTTTGACCAGTTGCAAATCAAAAAAAAGATGCTTTTTGTATGGCAATTTCTCCAGGAATGAAACAAATTCACTAAGGCATTTTGAGTTCTAAGAGGACTGAGTCACACATTGCTGGTGTGTGCACAACAATGAGGAGAAGGATGGAACTGTCCAGTGTCCAGCAGCACCCACAGGTCTGTGAGGTAGATCTCAGAAAACACAAGACCCCTTCCACAAAAGGATATCCTTCTTTATACATACACACATATATGTGGGTTTGTATATATATGTATATACATGGGTTATTTGTAGGATCAGGATCTTAATGATGTGTCTAATTCTTTTAAAAAAGGTTCTAAAACCCCTGAGAAATACAATGAAGAACAAGATACTATGTTCAACTACTGAGTTTAATAATAATAATAGTAGTATCTGTAATAATAATAATAACAATAATAATAATAATAATAGTAACAATAATAGTAAAGTATGTCAAGGCAAACAAGACAAACCAGATTTTCATACTAATAAAACTAATTAAAAACAAAGTATGAAGAAAATTTAAACTGAGGATTTTAACATGCAAGTATATTAGATGAACAAATTAACTGATGTAGAAAACATACTACTCTCACTTTTGGAAACAATTATGATACATTTTATTTATATTATATGGTTTTTTATATGTTGTGCAGTCAGTAAGTGCCTGACTCTTCTGTTCAGTGCACAGCACACAAGTTAGCTCTTCACTCCGTGCATGTGCACGCAGATACAGCGATACACACACAAAATCCTAAAGCAGCAAACTGCACTTCTTCCCATTTTTATATCATACATATTTCATTAAGCTTCATGCAGAGTGTCTTCTGATTTATGGTAATTGTCAACAAAAGCAAAAAATGACGACAGTTTTAACCCTGCAGTACTGAGGATTTAGATGGGATAAAATTAAAATGTTTAGGGGAAAAAAAAAAGAAACACCACAGCACCCTAAGCCACTGGGAGCTTGACCCTTGAGATGTTTTTTATTTTATTTTATTTTATTTTGTTTTATTTTATTGTGTTTGTTGTCTGTAGAAACAGATGCCAGCAGCAACATCTGATGTACTGGACACCTCCAGTGTTATCCCAGCATGCTCATGGCCTGGAGGACTTGGAGTAAGACTAATTTCCATATCAAACCCAATTTAGATGAAACATCTTGGTTTAAAAAAAAAAAAAAAAAAAAAAAAGCCAGCGCATCAATAGCCCCTTGATTAGATTTTCATCTCCTCAGCAGACAAATATGAATATTTATTACCATGAATGCAGATTTCCCTCTTTCCATTGCTCTGATCTTGAATATTACCCACTGCTAATTTTTATGAAAATTTGGGCAACATAATGTTTTCACATAAACTGACAGTTCTTGAGATAATCCCGTTATTGTTTGGTGGGAAATGACAGTTTCCGCTTATTCATGTGTTAACGAGGGATTAAATATTGTTTTTCATCACCATAATCTAAGATGGACTGGAAATTAAAATTCAAACATTGTGCATTAGCAGAGCTTTGAGGACCAGAATTTGTTTGCATTCACTTAGTAAAGATCTGTAAATTAACAGTTTAACAATCAAGTGAAATTCATATTATAAAACCAGCATTGACATCTGTAAAATGAAGCCATTACTCTACCTGCTAAAGGTAAAGAACCAGAGAGACAAACAGTTTGCAAAACCACATCCCTTTGCAAGAGCAGAGTGCACAGGGAACTGTGGTCAGCCCCAGCGGTCCCTGGGCATTAATGGAGCAGGTCACTTCGCTGTGGCACAGAATCATGTCCCTTTTCCTTGTCACAGGTTCTGATACTCACACACTCGATATGCTCAGCTCACATGGAAAAATCCCTCTATGACAGACCTCTCCACAGCACTAAAAGCTGTCTCACTGACCCGGGAGCTGTTTCCAGGCACGTGCTGTGCTCACGCCCTCCCCAGGTCTCCAGGTGCATATAGACACATATAATTCTTCACTGAAATGGGTGTTTTGCTGGAGCTGCACTCTATCTACCAGTTCTCTCCTTATCTATCAGTTATCTCCTCGATGCTGGTGCCTAATGCCCAGCAATGCAAATCAGAGATACCTATATGTTCCAAAGTGAGAGCTGCTGGGGACATTCTGCAGTTCAGGAGCCACTTCATGTTGTTGCTACAGAAAATTTGAATTAGTAATTCAGTGAAGTATATTTGCATTCTTATTAAAAAAAACCCAACTTTTCCCTTTGATACCAAAGTGCACACAGAACTAAAACCATGCTTAAGTCATATGCCTTAACTAGATCTTAAAAACTATCTCATCAGGATAAATCTGATTAATGCCAAAAAGAAACAAAACTGAGCTCCAACAAACTAATTTATTAGGAATCCTCATGTTTAAATTTAGAAACTTGTTAAATTTTTTTGAAAACATATGCTTTAATGAGTATAACAGATAAAGCTTTGCATTCTGTAGGATGTTGAAGTGATGGACTCTACAGCCATGTTGCCTTAGAGGGTGGAAACTTAGTGATCTACAAGTGCAAAACAGTTCTGAGAAGGATGAATATGAATGTACTATCAGGCCTTCCCAGAGAGCAAAGATCTTAGGTTTTACTTAAGTACTTGAAGCTTATTACTAAAAAACCTATAATAACTAACACAAAAATTATTTTAACTCACAACTGAAGTTTTAGTTCTATTATTCTTTAATTTTAACATGCCTTTACACTCGTGCTCCAAAGGTGACCACACTGAAACTGCCTGCTGTGAATGGTGCCCAGCCTGGATCTTGCTTAGATGGAGAAGCAAACAGCCTGAAGAGTCCTAATTGGCACAGGACACAATGTGAGTGACTGACAACAACTTAACAGTACAGAAAAATGTTGGACCATGACAGGCACTGGGCTCTGTTCATGTTTGATTTACCAGCTCTGATGCAGCTGTAGGGCCCCTGATGTCAAGGACTCCTACAGGAAGGTTGGGTGTCTCACAGTTTGAATCTTAGGACCAGACCTTTACTTTCCTATGCTTACAGGCCCAGAGCAGAGGTCCTGACAGGTGTCTTTCCACGTTGACCTGCATAGGAACATTTGGTGCCCAGGGTCTGCCAGAGAGAGGGTGAGAGACTGGGATTTGCCAGTTCTTCCTCTCCTTCAATAGTTAAATCTGTGTTTGAGACTGCTTGAAATCCACGTGTTCCTTCCAGGATCAAGCTCCTATTTGTGGAGATGGAAGAATCTCCCTCCTTACAATTTCCAACCATCTCTATCCTTCAAACTTCAGATGTTTTAAGAGAATTTAATCTTAATCTGCAGCTTTCCCAGCTGACCCATTACACCACTCAAGATTTCGTTTTCGAGTCATAATAACCTGGCTGCTGGTAGAAGGAGGTTGCTGAATTTCATGAATCAGTAAGATATCTAGTACAAACAATCTTGCTCTCCTATTTAAAGACTCTTTATTAATATATTGAGTGCAGGCTGCCAAATCATAGTTAGGGTGGATAATAACACTGATTCTTAAACAGATTACCCTGCAGTTTGGTCTGTGTAGCCAATGCTTGTATCTAAATCTCTTTTCTCTGCAGATTTATAATGGTTTGTAAGGGAAACTGCAAAAACAAACTGCTGTAAAAACAATGGCATGACATGGCCTAAACCCAAGATAAATCCTTAAAAGAAACACATGCTACTTTTTAACCAGCACAATGTTAAAGCAGACAAAAAGGAACAACACTGGTAGGATGCAAAGTTCCCAAAGCCACAAGGCAAACCGTATCTTGTTTCATTTTACATGATACTGAATAAAAATTGAATTGCTGTAGTTGCCATGGCAACTGCCACATCACTTGGCACTTCTGCTCCTTTAAATCACACAGTGCTACTGTAAAGGAATTCATGAACCAATCTGACACTTGAATACTTGTGCTTTATATACTGTTTCAGGAGGAAAACATAAATCAATACAGACTGATAGTTGTCTCTGAAAATCAGGTTTGCTGTATTTTTCTTTACATTATAATCTCCTCATTTCCTTGTCGTGTTCTTTAAAAATTTGTAAAGAAGATGGAGGGCGTTGTCACAATCAGAGCACAAGAAAAGAAATTACTACTGACACATGATTTCCAAACTGAAGCTGTGACCTGTCATTCAGATGTCAAAATACCTCTGCTATGCAATATTCAAATCAAATACAGGGGATAAACATTGGAACTTTGCCCCTCCACAACCAGAGACAGTGTGATATGTGACAGAAGACAGTCTCAGGAGCATCCAGGCATCTCTTTGACTCTAAACTTAGCAGCAGCTTAAAAGGAATGTCTAACTATATACTTAAAGCTAAGCATATTCTTAATGTTTGTAGATTTGGGGCCATGACTTATATTGTTTTAGTATGCTCAGTATATAATATGCAGTTGACAAAATAATGTGGTAAAATGATACATGTTTCTGCTGCACATTTTTTGTTTTTAAACATTTAACACTTTTATTAACACTCTGGATGCAATTTATTTGAAAAGCAGCCCTCTAGTGGGCTATGTACTGTAATGAATAGTTAATAAATAGCATTAACATTATCTCTAAATATTAGCTAAAATGCATTTTTCAAAAGCATACAAGGTCTTAAATAAATGAGCCATAGATCTCCATCATTCTCTTTGGAGAAATTTAATGTTCTGTTTAGCATTATTCCTCAAATATCTTAAAGTGTTACTTCTAAATGCTACTGTATGACTAACTTCTGATTAGCATAACTTTACTATTTATGTATACTTACAAACTGTAATAGTGAGATATTATTCACTGCTAGTAAAATTTCACATAAGTAGTGTATTACTAGTAGAATTCTACATAAAATATAATCTATTAATTTTTAAGGGTTACACAGCTTTAGAATCTGTAATTTGTGTGGGATGAGGTAAGTCTTTCTTATTATGCCTTCACCAAGAATATTTCTAGGACTGTATTCCAAAAGGTTTTTTATTTAATGTTATTGCTCTTATTTCTACATACAGACCTAAAGTTACATGCCTTAAGCCAAACAACTTCCCTGTGACCTGGTCCATGCCTTGCTCACAGCAGCACATGTGGCTCCAAACACTGCCCCTCCTGGAAACCTCATCAACAGAGCCACAGTGATCAGCCAAAGCCAACAGCAAGAGCAGTCTGTGGGACCTCCAAACCCAGATCTCACATAACAGGACAAAATAAACTTGTTGATCTCTAAGCCATGGGGTTTGTAAGAAAAATGCTGAAGGCAGGCACTGGGAAAAAACCCTTCCTGATGTTCCCTGGTCTAACACTTACCCTGTAGTGCAGAGATGTCTGCCCTCACATGTGCCTGGCTTCAGCCTACTTATTTCTGATAAAAGAAGGGTGGGTTTCAGTGAAAGTTGAAAAATTTAGCTGTCTTTGGCTAAAACTTGAGTATTTGTAAATGCAGAGCAGCTGTTCCTACACCATGGCCAGTCTCAGACCTACCTGCTCTGAATGTTCTTGGGTACAGCATCCCTTCCAATCCTGAGTACCCCTGGGCAATACCTGCTCCAGATCAGGAACATTTGGATTGCCAAGATATTGCCTGTACCCCTAGAGACAGCTGGAGTAGATCCCAGGCTAATTTGGTCTTTACAAGCCAAAACCCAGCACTTAGCATTTTACCTAGTAGTCAAAGATCAGAAAACAAGGTTTACATCTTATTCTTCAAAAATTGAAAATTATTTGTTAAGTTCTGCAGTCCAATTTTTTATGGATTTCCAATCCAATATCATTCTAGGTAAAATCTGGATATATAGACATAAGTGATGAAATTTGGCAACGTTAAGGAAGGTAGGAAGCTAAAAACCTGACTCCTGCCTCAGAAGCTTGCACTGGAAAGTCTGTCCTTTAGCACCACTAGAATTTTCAAACGCAGATTTCTTTATTGTAGTAACATCACTTTATGCAGCATCAACATAATTCTACACCTATCAAAATATCTATAAATGAGAATATCCTGAAACATGTCAAAATACCAGTGCTCTATTTTAGAACATCTAGAGGTATGATGAAGTGTTCATTTTGCATATATTTTGGGTTATTTCCATTTGCTTTAGAAAACTGTTCTAATTTTTATGTCATATTGTCATGGCAATATGAGAGCCATGATTCAAATCCTGCAAATGAAGTTATGATTCCAATGATGAGTTTCTTCTGTGCATTCCTACTGAGAAATTGAAAGAGTTAATTTAATACAACTTATTCTGAAGTGGGTGCTGTTTTCTCAGTTCAAGACAGGAACAATGCCATTCCCTCAGTTGATTTCAGGCCTTATTCATTGCTTATTCAAATCACAGACTCTTATACCCCAAAACCTGATTACACTTTTTTGAGCCACTGGAGAGCCTGGCTTGTTATTCTGAAACTGTGGTTGAAAACAAATTTCAGCCAAAAGCTGAATAAACATTATTTAGTAATTCTGGTTGCAGCCAACCTCAGCATGGAACTGAAATTAAAAATACTATGCTCCTGCAATAATTCAAAAGTGATTATGTGAAGAGATAGAAGTAGTTAAGTTCCTAAAGGATGCTGAAGGGACACCTGACATGGTGACCCCTGTGCAGGGCTGGGGCTCATGGTGTCTGCTGAGGTCCCCTGGGCTGGAGAGAAGCTCCTGGATATGAGTCCAGCTGGAATAATGTTTGCGTGGGGCTTCCAGCCCTGCTGAATCCTGAACTCACATGCAGCTGCTAGCCATGCAGGAAGCTTTCCCTCCATGTGAGATAAAATGCAGTCCCCAAGATCTTGCAGGAGTGCTCAGCAATGAAGAGCAACAAGTTCAGCTCAAGTAGTGGATAACATCAAGTTGGGACAGAGGAGAACAGAGTTATGGGTCCCGCTTAAATGCTATCCACCTCTTCATTTTTTTACCAGTATTGTGTCTTTCATGGTATTATGCAAATAGACAGCAAAATAACACAAGACATGCATTCATACCCTCATAGACACTCAGCTATAGGAAGTCCTTGAACAGCTGAAGATGACCTCAGGACTTCAGAGATCTATTTCATGTGTAGGAGATCAAAAGAAAATACCTCAAAGCTTCATTGTATCTGAATAAACAAGAAGGTGTGAAACGCTCTTGATGGATTTGCGTGGCACAAACATGCATGACAATGAGATCAACAAGTTTCTCATGGATACTGTAGAGGAGTTCTACAAGTTTTTAGTTTTAATTTTTTCCAGCTCCTGTTGTAGGTACAAATAAGAAAGAAAGATCCTGGCAAATATAATTTCAGAGATAGTCAGCACTACAACAATGCACAGATCCTCAAGATTACAACCTCAGCACTAGTTCTCTCTACAGCAGAGTTGTTCTGGTTTTCTGGTATAAAAGCCTTCTTGCAAACAAGATAAGTGTCAAAATAATTCTCATTTTAAGAGTGATACACATCATATCAAAGTCTTATCTAACCCTCTGTATCCTTGTTCTGTTGAATATTCTGTTGCAAATGTTAGATATGGAGGTGGGTGTACTATGGAAATAGCAGTAAAGGTCTGTTCTATAGTGGCCTGAAATAAGCTCTGCTTGCCCACAGTCCAGACAGGGCTTTGCACTTTATCATCCAAACCTTCCCATGAAACATACAGAACTTTTAAGCCAGCATCCTGAAACATGAGCAGCTTCTGAAGTTGCAGCTTAGGAACTCATTTTTAATCCTGCTAAAGCAGAGCCCACCCTATGCTGACACAATGCAACTAACCTCAGGCCTAGCCAAAAGAATCACAAGCTGTGGAAATCTTTTACATGACATAAAGATGATGAACTGCATTGCAGCTGTGGTAGACTCCAGATCCATGTTGTTAATGACTATATAGCACATTTTTATGCAGTGACACAAAAGCAATTCATCAGCCCTCCCTGGACTTGACTGAATGGCTCAGTAAGCTTGGTGTGAATTTTATAATCTGTTGTTGCTTTTGAAATGTTTTTTCTTGAGACAGAGGAATGAAAGTGAGAGATTGAAGAGCTCTGAGAAGCATTTCTCATCTCCACAGAGGAAGAGAGTTTCCTTCTAGCACACCCAAAGCCTGAGAAGTCACTACTGTCCACACATTCCTTCCTGAGGCACAAATCCTGTTATCACAGATTGACACCTAAAAGAGATTCCACTGTCCAGAGCCCCACATGAATTATTGCTGAGCTTAGGAGAGTTCCTGCATTTGTTTAGACAGTGGCTTTATTTGCCACTTGCATCCAGGCTATATTTCTCTTGAGGTATTTCAGATATGAAAATTGCCTTGCAAAATCAATCCTTTTTATTTTAAAGGCCTGCAAGTGAAGGTTATATATCCATTAACTTTGTCATGTATCTCACCAAATGTCCAAACAAAAATGCCATTTCTCATTCTCTACTAAAGTTGTCTAAGTACTTTTGATTTGAGCATCTTGACTTTGATTTATTGTTACCATTACATATAATTCCATTCCTAATTCCAGTGTGAAATAAAAGGAATCCTTATTCAAGAAGGAGTTCCTTCACTGTCTTTAAGTACGCACTTTCTATTATTTCAATAATAATTATTCACCAGGGTGAATAAAACACAGACTGCAAAACTGGATTACCATAGTTAAATTTAACCTGAAATAGCCTGAATTTAATACTGTATCAACAGAGAAACATCTTGGTTACAGCCCTCCTTTATTTCTTGGGTATGTGAGACCAGAGAAATGTATTCATTATGTACATGATCATATCCGATAAGACTTAGAGAGGGGAATGTACACAGCTGGGAGGATCCACATCCAACAAAATACATAAGCAGTCGAATAAATGTTCTTCCATCACCTTACTGGTCCAAACTTCTTTGTTCTTTCTCTGCTGATCACCCTGTCTCAGATATAACCTGGAATATATTTAGGCCAAAATGTCTGCTTCTCTTGGGTTAACGAGTTTTCACTTTCTGCCTTGCAATGACACATCTGGTACAGTGTAAAACACAAACTTCTTTCAAAGTCTTCATTAATCCAAGTAGTATCAGCAGTATTTTATAAAAAGTTATGATAGCCTAAATATATGGAATTCTACAGTGAATTTTCCTAAATCAAATACAAGAATAAGACTGGTGAGGTCCCTATCCTAAGAACACTTAAAATTTTCCAGCTCTGTTAGCTGGTCTTAGAATCTAGGAAATCCTTGAGATTACAGCTCCAGCACATCCTTAGACTACCATGGTTACATCAACCCTATTGCTACAATGTGGATTAATGATACACTTAGCAGGTGAAAACCTCCTGCATTCCAACTATCAAAAGTGAATTCTTTCTCTGCTGACCACATATAATACAAAAACTGATTTAACAGGAAGCATCTGAAGTGGGCTTTCATTTTCCAGCTGACTCTGAAGCAGACTGGAATCCATTCAATGACTGGAACTGCACAAAATCCATGGAGGTCTTCCATTAGCATGGATGAGTCCCATTAGGCAAAATTATTCTGAGTCTGGCTTCCACAACCTGTCCCCCATTCCTGATTCTGCTGTTATTTAAGAGAAACCAGAGCCTGAAGACAGCACAACCACAAACTTCAACCTGGCCTGAAGTCAAGACACAGCCTAAGGTGCACAGCCTTTCCCCAGGATACACCTCCCAGTTTCTGAGGTTATGCACCTGTAAGAAATATTCCTAGATAAATCAGTTATGGAGAGATAATGGCTTTCATTTTCTGACTATTTCATCTATCTTTGTTTCCAAGTTCTAATTCTTTCAGCTTTGGCCCTGAGCATCACAGCAGGTGTCAGTGTTATTACCTCTTTGGGACCAAGTCTTTCAATAATGGGAATGAAGTTGCACAGTGAACCTCACAAATCTTGTCAAGTTCTTAGGCATGAACTGATAAAAATCAGAAATATAAACCCCAACAATCAGTAAAGAAAAAAAACAACCTATTCCTTCAATATATTAGAAGTAAGTAATTATTTTTAATACCAAGAATAATGCAATCATGAGAAAAAGGCTTTTGCCTAGCCCTGTGAGCATTCACCACTAGCAAAATTACTTAAATGAAAAGGAAAAAAAGAGATAACTGTGTACACAAAATTAGCACGAGAATTAGCAATCAACTGTAGTTCATACAAGGTTCTTAGCAGATAGCATCATGTTTATTAATAAATGATGAACTGCTTAGTGCAGTTTTTGCTTAGTGATATCACTATAATAACAGACACATGTTTTATTTATGTTTCAAGTTACATCCAAAATAAGCGAGACATTCACTGCCAGATTCTCTCTAATATCTGAAGATTCTTTATCCCAAATTTAAACTTCCACTGATCTAGATGAGAAAGCAATCCATCAAAACCAAGTGGAATAATATGACGACTTCAGTTCACTGTGCTCATCTTTGGGGATTTTTTCCTGTGATACAACAAAAAACTGCATTTCTTAAAGCTGGCTGAACTTTCCTCATAAGGATGGTATTTTTTTTTTCTCTGTGGGATACAGTGCTATTTGTGCAGCAGATTGTATTTTGACAGATGCAACTGTATCATAAAAAGGCCCTTAGCACTCTCAGACTGGTAGCTCACAAACGTTCATGAGCTCCAGAATTTCTAAAAAAATTCCAACAATTAAAATGTTTTTGAGAATGCAAAATGCCTGAAAGCCACTTACCTCCCCCACACCAGTCTGCAGAATTTTCAGTCCAGTTGTTTTTTCAAGCTTCTCTTTGTTTATGGCTGTAAGGGAAAATTAAGATTGAGAGAGTTAAAGGAAAACTGCAATATGCATGATTTTACAGCATTTGCAACCAACCTTCTTTCCTTCATCAATATATTAATGGCAGTTCCTACCTACTCCATCTATGGAATATCTTTCCCTGAGAGCAACTCGGCTAGTCAGTTTTTCAAATGCATATTTATGCTATTAATTGCTCATTACATGAAAAAGAAAGCCAAGCTAATTCTATTTTACACAGTATTACACACATTAAGGCAGATACACAATTTGTTTGGAAAGTTCTCTTCAGTTCCTTGCATTGAAGAGCAGAGCAGTACTTAACCATTTGAACAGCACTGTCGCTGTGTAGGACTTTTCACAACAGATACAGACTCTTACCTCACAGGTAAAATAAAGAGTTTATTTCACACCACCAGGATGCAATGCACAATTTTATTTTTTTCTATTTAGGTTTTTTCTTATTTATTAGCATCTGTATCACTAAAAGCATTAAAAACTAAAATAAAGCAACCCAACATAAAACAGTTAAATAAAGGTAATAATCACTAAGGCCACAATTATACTTGCAACACAAACATGCCCAGGGCATGAACTTAAGCACTGTTGTACAGTTGCCCATACTCTTAAACCTATGATTTGATATGATTTTGGCCTCTGACTGTTAGAAGCCTCAATAAAACAATGCTCAACCATGATTCTGGGAACAGCACAAGGATGAGATTATTCCTAGCTGGGTGTATGGGTAATGCCATCCCATTTTGGATGGGAAAGCTTTAACCTTCTAGATGCAAACTGTGTCAGTTGGACTCGTGGCCAAAACCCAGGCACCTGGTTTGATTTATTTATGAGGAGAAATGAAGCTTTGCAGATTTGTTAAGCGCTCCTTCTTTTAGCTGCCTGTTTACTGTGTAATCCAAGTGAGTCATCTGGGCTCTCTCTGCTGTCCTTGGAAAGGGATGGACATTTAATATGGTGAGTCATCCCACACACCTTACACCTATCTGCAGACACCTACCTCTTTCCTTGATTATGGGCAAAATTTGATAGATGCAGCTTCTCAACTTTGGTTGCCTAAAGCAAACTTTCTAAACAGAAAGTTCAAGAAGTGCTAGGACATACTGCACACTGTAAATTTACATGAAAATACTTAAAAGAATTAAAATTTTGTTTTCATTTGTGAAAAATACTCTAATCATTGCCATTTGAAACATTCAAAACAGCTCAGATTGCAGGAGACTCTTCTTGGAAATAAGATTATTGTGAACTGATACTTTATCAAGTTTGTCCAAAGTGCAACAGAGATGACTCACAGTTATTCCAGAGGTAAGTCGGATCATTAGGCTCCATCTCACCTCTTATGGAAAAATCTTGCTAAGAGTTTTACGTGCAAAGACTCAATAAGTTATACCTCTAGCAATTTTAATTCAGAAAAACTTTTCCAATTGCCTTCAGCAGGGATGAATATTGCCCTCAATTTCCATGAAGAAGAAAGCTCAGTACAGCTTTTAGACCCAGACACCTTTACTTTTGCATCTTTTTAATATGCCACTGATGAAGCAGAGAGGAACATGGAGTCCCAAGTTAAGACAGCTGAAATGCATGTTTTGCTGGATGACAACCTAAAACCTGCATGCAATATTCACATACTTAACACCTGTGCCATGCTTTACACTTTTACAAATATATTTATTCCACCCAGAACCAAAGGGACCATGTGAAGGAGAGTTGACTGAACTGTGAGATTGGAGACCATCTTTTGCAGTGCGGTATATCTCGTGCAGTATGAATTTCCAAAAATCCCAGTAAATTTTTGCAAAGATATACCATGCTACCACACTGGTCACCTCCCACCCAGCAAACACATCAAAGGTAGATTTCTAGCAAGTGCAAAAATGTAGAAGATTTACAAAATGGGAAAGTTCCACAGTGTCCTTCAAAGAAATTGAATGGTCCAACAAATGATTCTTTGGCAGCTTAGGATAAAGAAAACTGCACAGCAGAGTAGCTACAAAATAAATGCCTATAAGTAAACAACAAAGCTCAAATCCCACTGTGTAATTTCTTACTACATGAACAGTTAATAGAAAATATTCAGTTTGCCGAATCACTGAATTTTATAATTACTATTACATATTTGACCTCCTTTTCATAGGTTTCCTGCAGACATTAATTATTGAAGCTTTGATATTAAAAAACAACAACAAAAAAGGTTTACTTAATACCCCTGCTTTTCCCCTTGATATTGGCTAAAAGACAAAGGACAGGCCTGACAGTCATGCTAACACAAACCCTGGCAAAATTAGGAGGCATGAAGGCACAAGGTGTTATTGATTAAATCATAACCGGAAAATGGTCAAGCCCAGGCACTGTCAGATTGTGGGGAGAGACAGAGCCGACAGTCTCCAGCATGCTCACTCCAGGCGTGTACAGGAGAGTATTTTAGCTAACCTTGAACTCCACAAGCTGCTCGGGAAGGTCAAGAAATTCTGTCAAAAATGGTGCTGAAGCTGAAGCTGCAACTACATATCAAGCAGCTGCTTCAAGCTGTGGAATTCTGAATACAACCACTTAACCTTTTCTATGCAGAACTATTATGGAAAATCTAAACCAAAAAGACACAGTCAATACAGATAGATGGAAAAAGTGTTGGGAAAATATATCTAGATAATATGAATATTAATTCTCTGGAAATTGGCCCAAATTTTTGAAAGTCTTTTAGTGTACTACCTGCTAGCTTTTATTCAAATACAAGTACACAGCAACTGATGTTTCTGTTGCAAATTTTATGAAAGTGGAAATTGCAATTCTGGGTAACATGGTATATTGCACATTTCATCAAAGTTATATTTTTATGGTTTAAAGTCCTCTAATACTTATGTTTGATGACAAACTCATCAGCAAAGAGGCATAATAAAAACAGCTATTAAAAAAGAAAGAAAAAATACCCCAACAAAATCCCCCTCAAACCAGTTAGCAACATATAAATCCATTTTTTAATCTTCCATTGAAACAAAAACGGCTTCCAAACACACAAAAAGGGAGGCCTTTAAATTAAATTCACTAGATGAAGGATATGCAAATTACCTGAAGAAGCGGAGCCCTATAATGTTCTCAAAATTCTGCAATAGCCTATTTAATTAGTATTTTAATTTATCAGAATAATTCTTTGCACTTGACAATTTATGCAGTATTCCATATAATTAAGCACGTAGCTACAGTGGAATAATTTTGCCTACTCTCTGTATACCAGTTATTTTAACCTGAAAGAAACTGTGGAAGTCTCTTCTGTGATCTAAATTACAATGGGGACAACTTAATGGCTTTGCTGCATTAGAGAGCATGATGAGAGTGTTACTGAGTGTTTAAGGGTAGGGATTGTCACTGCTCAGTCTTCACTAACCTGAGGGAGGTCTGATGTGTTTTCTGAGGGCAAACATTTATTTCCTTTAGCAAAGTCATCTGTCAGTGGCCCAGTCAGGAACTGGAGTGTGTGGGTTTGGCAGGTTTAACCTCAGAGTCCACCAGTTATTAGAAGAAGCAAGTTCTGGAGGGCTCTGAGCAGACCTCCAGAATTATTACAGCACTTCTGGAAGGTTTTCTGTCAAGCACAACTGCCCCCTCTGGCTGACTTGTGGGAGCACCCACTGGGACAAGCAAGGGAAAGGGAACCAGGGTTTCAGCAGGAGGTGATGCCTTAGGTTTTAACTTTTGTATTTTTCAAATCCTGTACTGTTAGTGTAACTCTGAAGTTTCCTGGAGCTCGTTCAGTGCTGTTCTCTCATGCTAAGGTAGACATAACAAAGCCTCTCCAGCTCTCCAAGGACACCCAGACCCTCCTAGGCCCAACAACTGCAAACCACAATCTTGGGGACAGGGGGGCAAGCTTGGGGAAATTCCATCCTTGGCTGGGTTCTGCTTGGGGAATTGATGCTGATATCCAAGTGGGAAGAACTCGTGACCTGACATCCATTTTGGCATCCACTGAGGCAGAACCCTCTGGAGCCCAGAGTGTACCTCTGAAGGCCTTTCCAATAAATCCCTCCTTTATTCCTGTGTAGTCTCTATTTCCAGGTAGCCATTTAAGGCATCACATCCTTAATGTGATGGTGGAAGAAATAAAAATATTCTCTCCTTTAACAGAGAAGCTGCTGAACTCTGNGAGGAAGGGAATCCCACAGAGATGGTATTTCTTACAGTTTTTAGCTTTTTAACAAGTATCTCTGAGACAAGCAGATATTATATTTATTTACATCCAGTTAGACTTTCTCCTCCCCTAGAACAGACACTGTCAATATTTGGAAAGCTTCTTCAGAGCATAGTTCAGAAAAAGTGCCTTTGTCTTCATGAGGGCCACACACTGTGCCATGCATATACACAGCAAGTCAAAAGCACAACGTGGAGCACTCAAAATGCATCAGTTCAGAACAAAAATGACCAACTTGAGTGGCCAGATAGAGTGAGAAGAAGGGTGCCTGTACTAAATTTTACAATGCAAT
>VZTN01033886.1:0-25985 GCA_013400515.1 Erpornis zantholeuca
AGCCACCCATTCAAAATACAAAGTGTACCAAAAATAAAAGACCCAAATATCAAACGGATAAAGAGTAGTGATATATGAACAAGGGAGAAATATTAAAAACAAAAGCAAGCAAACAAATAATTGCTGGATTAAGATAGATTATACTATTAGAGCAACAAAGAAGGAAAGAAAAAATACCAAAACACAAAAAACCATTCAAAGAGGCATGAAGGATCTTAGAAGTTAAGTGGGAAGGACAGTGTACTGTCTGAATTCAGATATATAGGGGTGGTAAGTATAAAAGGAGAGCTAAATGTAGGTAGCAAGGAAGTGAAAGGAAGAGGAAGAAGGATATAATTCTACAGGAAAAAACAATGTCAGTTGTTTATTTCATTCTGCACTGAAAGAAATAATGAGATTTTCTATCAAATGAAAATAGTAGGAAAAGTTTCAGAAATGAGAGGAAGATTAAGAGCAATAAAAAAGGCCTTTTTTCATATTTAAGAAGAAGGTATAATTATGCAAAAGGTGACAGGGACATCTAGAAATAAAAGGCAAGAGAAAGGAAGAAAAAAAGAATGAAAATTTAAGTTTTCCTAAACTGAGCTATTGAACAGTGGAGGAAAAAAGTGATATGTGAATAAATGTCAAAACAAGATGAATAGTGAAGCAAAGAAATTTCAGAGCCAGTACAGCAAACTTAGCTTGAGAGTGTTGCCTTTCCCTGGTCTTAAAACCAAAACACAGTTTATGGGGAAAAGGGGTTTTTACCTCGATATTTATTTCAGGATCTTTGGGTGCAGCANCGATATTTATTTCAGGATCTTTGGGTGCAGCACTTTGTCCAGGTAAAATACCCCGAAAAAGCATGCACCGCCCCACAGAAATACACACAATTATATGCCTTGCAAAATTAACATATTTATCAAAGATGTCCTATTGAGAGTGAACTCTCCGTTCTGAGGAACCTTCACCCCTGGATGGGCCTGTCTTAGTTTATAAAAATATGTTTTGGAGAGGACCTTGGTGTCTTGGGCTTCGAGACTCTTTGGTCTCCTCAGTGCAGTGGGTCTCAGCTAAGTTATCAGACTTGAAAAGTTACAAGTATGTAGGATAAAAGCACTGAGAATACATAAAATTATATAAAAGAATATGTAAGAGGGGTTTAAAAGAAAAAGCAAAAATCATTCTGGCATCAAGAGAAACCCAAACATAAGATTCAGAAAACTAATTAAAAACAGCCCCCTCTTCTTCATGTTTATAAGCTTAAAATAGCCAAGTCCCTTCTGTGGTCCCATGAACCTAGAGGGATTAGGCTGGACAGGAAGTCAATACATTTCCCCCATTATAATTAAGGTATTTTGTTGGAATGAATGAGGGCATCAAGGGAAGTTGAAAACTTGTCAGTCCTGTTGTACATTGGAGGAATTTGCTTTCTTGCCCAAAAAAAGACACAGCAAAGGAGTCTTGGGATGCTACATCAAGGATATTCTCATAATAACAAAAAGATAAATGAACTGGTAGTAAACCAGATTCTTCTACAAGATGGATCTCATCCTGATGCATTCCTAAAGTGGTTACAGAACCCAGGACGGCAGTGGAATCAAGCAGTATGTGACAGCAAGGTCATGTATGTTTTCACAAAAGGCAATTACTGCTATCATTAACTCATTAACTTCATCTTGATAAAGCAGCACAAACATCTCCACACACCAGAAGCTGTACTCTGTGACTCCATGGTCTTCCCCATCACTACATAAATGTCCTTTATATAAGAGAGCAACGGGAGTGCAGAGAGCTCATCCAGGTGAGGAGCCAAGTGTGTTTTTGGTGGAAAGCCACTTTGTGTCGGGACTACTTGATCAAGATCAAGAAGTCAATGAAATCCTCTGGCATTTGGAAGTAGCCTCATGATCCCTGGTCCTTATGAGGATTTTAACCACATGGTCTGTAGAGAGCAACAGAGCAGGGCACTAGAGATCCAAGAAGTTTCGAGTGCATTGATAACTTCCTGACACAGGTAATCAAGGAGCTGATGAGCACAGCTCTACTGTGCTTTATACTTTCATAAATAAGATCAGTTGGGAAAATTAATGTCATGAGATGATGTAGTTCAGGATGCTGCCAAGAAGGAATAAAACAAAAAGCATGATTGTAATTCTGGGTCTCAGAAAACCAAAAGTTCGCTCTTGAGGAATCTGGGTGGACAAACGCCATGGGAGGTGGTCTTGGAAAGATACAGGTTCTGGGAGAGCTGGGTTCTGTAAGATCAGCAGTTGTCTATCTGGACAGGCTGAAAATCAAGTGAAGGTAGTACAGTTATCCTGCATGGATGGACAATGAGCTCCTGACTAAACTCAAACATAGAAAGGATATGTGTAAGAGGTGGCAGTAGGGCAGGATGATCCCAGCAGAAATATGACTTCTCTGACAGGAAGAGGACAAGGTTAGGGAATATTTAATCAACAGACATGAACCCCTGGGTCCTGATATGATGTCTCCAGTAGGTGATTCATATCATTGTGAAGCCGTTCTTGATTATCTCTGAAAAGTCATGCTGATTGATGCCTCAATGGGCTGGGCATACAGGAACTTCAAGCAGATCAAAAAAAGAAAACTAAAGTCCTGTGCCTTGGGAGGAATAATTTCATGCACGAGTACATGCTGGGGACTGGCCAACTAGAAAATAATTTTGCAGAGAAAGTTCTGGTATGCAATAAAGTCACCTTGAAAGTCACTTTGAGCCAGAAATGTGCCCTGGTGGCAAAGAAGGCCCCCACTATCCTGGGCTGCATTAAAAACAGAATTGTCAGCAGGCTGAGATATGATCCTTCCCCTCTATTTAGCACTGGAGTGCTATTTACCACATCTGCACTGTTGTGTTTGGTTCTGGGATCCTCAGCACACAAGGGACACAGATGGACTGCTGTGAGCCCAGCAAGAGGCCATGAAGGCCTTTAAAGGCCTGAGACATCGGAGGTGTGTGGAGAGGCTGAGAAAGCTGGGACTGTTCACCCTGTAGCCGAGAAGGCTCAAGCAGCCTCTTGTGAAACCATCCAACTTCATAGTTCTTGGATTGATTGTAATGTAACATCGCCTGCTTTGCAACAGCTGTTTACACTGAACACAAGATGGTGCCCTTCTCCTAGAAGATACATAAGCAAGTGAGTTAACAGGAGTAGACATGATATCCAAGAGTCTTTTTCAGGTTTAGGAAACCTGCGTTTAAAAAACCCAACTATAAAAAAAATATACACCCCTATTTCAGTTATCAGGCATGTAATTATGTTCTGTTTCTAGCACAAATTAGGAGATAGTTATATTATTCATATTTCCAGAAGGTTTCCACCACAGTATTCAAATAAGCTTCTCTTAAGTATTCGAAGGTTCTTTCTTTCAAAATTCTTAAAAATGAAACCAATGTAGTTGTCTATATTTTCCTACTATACAAAGGTTTTAAAAATGCATATGCCCATAATCCACATTTTTAAATTTATTAACAAAAAATGAATATTTTTATCCTGACTAGGCCTAAGGCAGAGAAACATAAAGTATCTTAATAGTTCTTCCATATGCCAACTTTACAAAGCAATGTGAAATAAAAGAAGTGATAATTTATATTTAAAAATGCTATATTGGTTTCACTCAGACAGTAAAATAAATAGTCACAAGTAAGGCATTCCAGTTTATACTATAAAATTACAATATTTTTAAAGCAGTATAGAAATTAAATATTCCATTTTATTAATAATTATTATACTATTGTGATGTTATTACATAAGTATCAAAATATGTTATCTCTGTGCTTTAAGCATCATTCTGTTGGGCATTGCAGGATGCTCTAGATAGAAATTGCAATCATGGGCAGGCCAAAATATTTTTACAAGATGGAGCTAAAAGCAGATTTGTTATGGAACTGGCGTGCAGCCTGGCTGTTCCACTTCAGTGCAGTGCTTTCCTCAGTGTATTTCTCACTATTTCTCAGCACCATCCGCAGTTAGTGCAACCTCTTTGCTTCCAGGGTGTGAACTAGCTCTGAGCAAGCCAGCCCGGGTGTCTGTGCTGTACTTCATTGAACCATGTGGATTTACCCTTTGAGCCTGTTTCATTGCAGGGATTTCAGGCCAGGACTGGATAATCTTAGACAAATGCCCTACCCTACTTGTTATTTTTAGGCTTATCTCTCTCCCTCCTTTCCCCCCTTCCTTTCTTGTCATAACATTTCTGAAAGATCGTGCTTCCTCCTAAGGGTGAATGGGAAAATTCTGAAATCTTAACAATGGTTAGATGTGAGAAACATTTTACACTGAAGTCGTTAGACATTTCACACCTACTCCTCCTCTGCTCAAGATAGCTCATTGCATCAGGCTCTGCACACGAATTCTTTAAGTACAGATCATTTGGAATTTCCCATTGTTCTTTAATGAAAAATAGGACTTTCTTTCCTCCACAAGAGAAGGAAAAATTAAATTCTTCAGATGTTCCTTGAATCACTATTGAAACAGAGGAAGAATTTTTTATCAGTTTCTTCAAGGAAAAATATCATTTATTGAGAGACAGTTTCATTTGCTTTATTAAAATTATAAAATTATTAAGATTGTTTTAGTACTGCACACTACATTACTTAAACTAAAATTATTATCTTTTTATTTGCCACTAATGACAAAAAAATGCTAATTAAAATAGAGCTATTAGAAACTTGAAAATGAGATGTTCTTAATACTAAGTATTTTCTCAGTCACCTTCAGACAGCTCTGTGCNAAAACACACCAGAGAATGGCAGCTCAAGAGCATGTGCTCAGAGCTCTGGCCTGTGTTCAGTTTATACACTTTGGGTACCACAAACAATTATTTCGTTCTGGGTCAGGGAATCACTGGGATGCTTAGCCAGTGAGGTTTTTCACTAAAGATAGCTGCAAATAGCACAGAGGAGAAGAAAATCAGAGATGAGTGCTCACCAGTGAGGAAGCAATCCCAATGGTTTATTTTTAAAATATTCGTGTGGAAGCAGAGAGCAAAACCAGCAAAGCTGCAATCTGTTTGCATTCCTAGGTCCTTGCAAAGAGAAACTGCCTCTTCACATGTTGCACTTAACACCTTACTGTTCCCTTTTTCAGTACTTCCCTTAGTTTCACCTCAAAAAACACGGTCCCTAGCACTGCATGCCTGCAGCCCCTTTCCCCATTAAAGAACTGCCCATGCACGGGGATCACCTACAAGTCTGTTTACAAGGACTTTAGTGCTGTTACTTGATCAAAACTGCACAATACTGTTCTAAACATGGCCTTGGATTTCTATACAAACATGGGGTTTGTTAATAAAAATAAAATAAGAATGACAGAACGTGTGCTCCATTAGGAAAGTCGCATGTGACAGGGCTCTAAAAACAGACTTAGAGTAAAAAGGGACAACAAATAAGAGAAGGAATATTTTTCCTGCTCTGGGCTTCCCGGTGCAGGGTTATGGGGACAGAAGGAAGCTGTGCTACCAAGGAGCAGCCATAGGTGAAGAAGTGAACATCTTGTCTGCTGTGCATACAGAGGGTTTTTCTCTTATCCCTGGTTCTACAAATCTGCTTTTAGGCTAAAGCGTAGGTGTGTCTGCTGAGGAGCAGCTCTTTGAAGAAGCTGTAGGTGTAGCATGTCTGTCATTAATCAGGTTGGAGATCACTGTTCAGTCATGGAAAATGAAATGAATAGTTAGTCAGTGGGTGAGAGAAACAAAGACCCGTTTTTCAAGTCTTCTTACCAGATGAACAGACACCTTCTGATTATACCAGCTTTTTTGTTTACCTTTTACTGATTCTTGTATTAATTTATTGGATATTTAAAATCTAGTGCTGACAGTGACTCCCATGCACAAAAATATGATTATGGTTAGAAGATATGGTAAAGATTAAAAAGGTAAGGACATAAGGAGACAAACTCCAAAATGACAGTTGGAATAGCTAATAATGCTGATAATGAAATATCAGATCATCATTACAATTATCACCCATTAAGAATTAATTGTTTATTAGGTGTTACTTAGGGCTCAACTAGTATTTTGACAATGATGAGAGTCATTCCTGATTTTCTGGTCCAGGAAGTTTAACAACCTCATGCATTGTATGCCTTTCCTTAAGATGCATTTATAGCACTGCTGCTCTAAAAACATCATTGTGAGATGTTTGGAAACTTGTAAGACCAATTTTTAGATGCCAACAAAGAAAATGCTTACATATTTTAAATGGATTTTTAGCACAGTTATCAAACCATATGAATATAATCATATAAGAAATCTCTTTAATATTTCTCTGTTCTACACAAATGTCAAGTCCCCAGGAAATGGCTCTGTAACAGGAATTAACACTGAACAAACTTACACTGAAAGAAAACAATGCTCAGGCTTGGTATCTTCTTTCCACAAACTACCACTTCCACTACACAGAGCCTTGTGTAGTGGAAAACTCACAGTCTCAACAGCCTAACTTCACACTAAGGAGAGGAACTTGGGGAGTAACAGATCACAACACCTCCTGGTCATTCCCACAGGAATAGTAAATACAATTCTACTTTGTCACTCTTTCCCATTGCTTCAACATAAATGTCATCTTCTATTTTGTTCCCTTCTCAGCTCTATATGAAAAAAACAGATTTTTTTTCCTCTTTCTTTGTCCCCAAACAGACACACAGGTGTCTGTTCCCTGATGCACATCTCCCTGAATGAGGTCTGACATTCCTTCTCTTCCATGCAGATGATCTAATTATTCCCACAAGCTGCTGAAAGCCGTTGCCGTTTACATGCCATGAGCTGTGTCTCAGTGGCATCTGTTCCAGCCAACTCCTGATGGCCAGCACCAGCGTGTGGCATAGGGCAGCACTTATGGACCACTGACAAGACACAGAAAGTACCATCTGCATCACCTTTAAATCTTTAAAGTTAATTCCCAGCATCAAAATAACTGATGCAGTTTCTTCTACTATATATGAACAGGCTATGTAAACATATTTCAAAGTAGTATTTTGCCTTTAATGAATGTTCAGATTTTAGTGAGCATTGACTCTTCAGAGTAAATTTACAGAAGGCACAACATGATAGTATTCTGAATTTCCCAGTCAGAATACCAGTCAGTATAAACTCTCATTTGATTACAAGAAAGGAGTAGTTCATAAGATGTAGCATGTCAGGTAAATATATTAAGAATACTGTAAGAGAAAAAAAACCCCACATTTCTCCTTATTATCCTTTAAAATATGAGAGCTTTGCAAACATACACTTATTCAAACCTTCATTTCAAGTTAGTCATCATAGTGCTTCACTCTCCTGTTCTTTATATGCTGTGAACCTCCAGTGTCTATGCAGTTGTTTCTAAGGTAACAGATCAAGATGCCTTGTGAAAAAAATGAATCAGATCTTGAATATTCAAGACATCTCCAGTGGCAGAAATGAGAAAAGGGCAGCATCATCTCAACTAAGGGTTCTCAGTGTCTTTTAGACCCCAGCCTGATTTGCAGGCAAGAAAATTATAATCCACCCTAAGGCTGCAAATGTGAGAATACAGCGATGCATGCAGTTTCAGGCATGTAAACTGTCAGAAATTTTTAATCAGAGCCATAATTAAGGAATTATGGAGGCTGTTCTCAACAGAGACTCATTGCCTCATTGCAGGGTACACACACACAGAATACAGATAAAGAATGTATTTGGTAGGTTGAGCTTTCATTCCAACCACTGACAGTTGCAAAGAAATTTTTCTGTCAGACACACGACACACAAACCAAAAACACATTAAAAATTTACATGCACCAGCATGTGAAAATAAATGCTTATTCACCTTTCTCAAGAGGCCAAAGATGTGTTATTCCCATCAAAGAAAACAAATTGATATCTTTCACAGGTCTTTCACAGGATTATCTGGGTCAGTCATTTTCAGTGAATGGAATTATTGGGTTTTGTTGAGGGATTTTTGTGATTGGTTTGATTGGTTTCCTAAACTCTCTAGAGCTATGTTTTGTCTCTTTCAAAGGCTGTTTTACTTTTTGTCTGAGTCCAGAATTCATATAAAAATATAAATGCAAGTAAGCTACAAAAAAAAAAATTAACCAAAATATAAAAGGCTTTTAGAAAGCTTTTGTTGCCACAAGAGACCTCTAAACTCTTTGCTTAACAATATTTGTTCAATAATACATGTTCATTGATATATGCAAACACCCCCTACCTGTGATAAAATAATCGTAAGGTATTTTTCAAATGCCTATCATAATGAGATCTAAAAAATCAAATTTTGGTAAAAACCTTCAGAGCCAACATTATTTACATGTTGTGTGAGGAAAAACTTCCATGGTACCTTGGGGATCAGACAGAAGTCATAGTTATATGATAGGACAGGTCATGACCACTTGTATCTGTTTTCCTAGTTTTGAACTCTGTGGTTTGTCTACTGCATTACAAATTTTTGCTCACTACAAAAGTTTGGAATAAAAACTGTTGAGAATATTTGCATAGCTCCTTTGGCAATATAATTCAGACTGCTCTGCATGTAGAAAGTATGAACAGATTTTGGGACTTGTATCATTTAACAAACTGAAAGGCAGGTGCATTGGTTAGGGTCTTACGTTCTTGGAAAGATGTGAAGAGCATCTGGAATCGGCTGTTTCGACTGCCTTCATCTGCCCACATGCGGATTACACCCAGACCTGTCCTCAGCATTACATCATTAGCAACAGTGCTGCAAAACTTTGCCTTCAAATCCTCCACGGAGCTGCTTCCGTCATAGACTGCTACAAAATTCCTTTTGCATTCGTTGGAATTCTGCATCTCATAGTCCAAGAATCGCAAATAGATCTATGAATCAATCAAACAACAAAGGCAACATGTACAGACATTTGAGAATGACTGAAAAAACATTAAATAACTTTGCTCTACATTGGAGGAGAAAAAATACAGAATATCCCCATCATAATAATTTTTCTGGAGCTGGTGATCCATAGGGCACTCCCTTGGAAGGCTATTAATATGCAAAGTGAGCACTGTTTGTACTTCCTGGTATTTTGTTTCACTTCCAAGTAGAATCTTTCAGAAGATCTAGACATTTCTTTGTTTTTATTCACACTAAGGTCCTAATTTCCAAATATATACATTTTTTCAGAGGTATGTACAATGATTCTTCAAGCTGAAGGACAGATAAGCTAGAAATTTCTTCTTTCACTGCTTGGCACAATATTGTTCTATTACATGACTAACATGTGAAATAATAAGGCAAATTCCATCCCAAGAGTGAATGTGTCATCTTTATATGTCTCTGCTACACTGATTCAGGAAGTGAGAATCTGAGAGCCAGGCAGAATTGAATCTTCAATCCATTTATATTTCCTCAAGGATCTGGCCACCATCTCAGTTCTTCTAAACAAAGCATTATGGTGCACATTTTCATAATTTAACAGCCTTAAAAGCAAGCATATGTTGTGGAAACTCCTAGAAACCTATGTCTGTTGCATACAAGCTAAATTGTCTCATAAAGTAATACATATATTGCCCTTTAAAAAGAACTCTTTAAATCTACCTAGAAAGAAGCAGGGATGAGGATAAAAGGCTATTATTGATATTCAAATGTTTATGGACTTTAATAAAGAAAACCAATTTTAAAAGCAATTGATTATATATACAAGCAACATCAAATATTGCATTCATAATGAAGGCAAGTACTATTTTCAATAGAAAAATGATACAGAATCAAACTGCCAAGGGTACCCATGAGATTTCAGGAGAATGATACAGAAAGGTGAATTAGGGCAGAAATTGCATAAAAAGGAAGTAAGCATACCCAGCATAGAACTGTATGCATCTTCACTTAAAAAAATAACTAGGAAAGAAGCCCCACTGTATTAGACATCAAATATACTTATTACCAAACAATTTTATTGACTTCAGGTATTTTTTATATGCACAGAACCAATGCTTAATAAGCTTCTCAGCATTTGTGAAAATTACACAAGCAGTGCATATCCTAGTAGCAGCAAGATTCATAATTTCACCTCATTAATGTATTAAAGCTCTTAAGGTTTGAGAATTATGTGCTCTTAAGCAGTCTGCCAATGCTTAATAATAGCTCAGATTTTTTTAATGGGCCTTTTCAGGTAGCGTATTATGGTATATTTTCATTCCTTGTAATGCTTTGCATAAGAGTCCCTCTGAAAAGAATATTTGTGAAAAATTATTACTAGAAGATGAAATTAGGTATACTAAAAGCAAATATTTTTTCTAATGTCAGTAAACCTTACTCATATTCCATCATTTCCATCCTTCAGAAGGGTTCAGAGGAATCTACTTCAGTTACATTGCAGCTAAGTGTATTTTACTTTCACCATATATCCTGGGGTTTACATACCATAAATTAAGGAATCTGCTTGTATTAGTCTCTAAAAAATGGAACAGCTAACAGAAATACACAAAGACATATTCAGATGGAAATATATCAAGGTATAGTTTTTATAGTGTTTCTCACTTCATTTACTGGTTGTCAAGTAAAACAGTGAAATTATACACACTGCTCGGCTGACAAAGGATCCCACGTGAGGGAGGGAGGGATGGGAAGAGGCAGACCCATGATATCAACACCCAGAAACTGCCTATAGTCAGGACATGCCAGAGAGCTCCTTCTCTGTCCCTGACACCAAATCCTCCTGCTCAAGCAACAGTGTAAGGGTCATTGTGCAACCCTGGCACCCAGCCTCTCCTGGGAAGCTGCTGAGACTGTCCATAGTCCTTCTCTGCATAAATTAGGGAATCAAATGCGGCCCTTGTTTTTCTTTTCTCAGGCAACAGGAGCAATCTGCTTCAGACAGGTGCCTCAGTGCTTGCCAGCCTTGTCACAGGTAATGCAATGAAATTCTCATGCAGCTGATTATATGCAATATGGCATATATGTGACTGTTTCCCATGAAGAGAAGCATGTCACATAGATGGCTCACAGAAAGCAGAAGGCTTGCAACATGCTATTGTAAATCATTACTTTTACTCTCTATGTATGCCTATCACATGTACACCATTTATATTTATATGCCATACACATACATACATATATATATATATGATAGACTACAAAAATATAGTGCAACATATCACATCACATTTTATGTATTCCCCTCTTCAGGAAATCTCATATTTACTCCAGAAAAAGATTACATTAATCTGATGGCAGAACAATAGTAAAACTATACTTACTCTGTGACAGACCTCTCACACTTGTTCACGTGCTTATTCTGATCTTTCTGCTTTTTATATATGCATTTATATGTACAAGTGTATGTGCATATACATATATATAAGCACATGTATTTCTTGTTAAGGGTATTCCATTTCAATATGGAGATGTAACTTTTATGAGCTTTCATTCTTACAAGAAACGAGTGCTAATCCTCACTGTGGTTACAAAATACCAGCTCTCCCAGCAATTTCCAGAATTCATCAATTATTCCTGGTCTGTTCAAACACACTGTTCATATAGCAGTACAGACAAAATCTTATTTCTATGGGCTTATCATTTGACATTCTCTAGTTTCTGGAGGCACACTAGCCTTATAAAATAGTAAAATATTTCTTAGAGTAGCAGTCATAAATACTGAAAAGGAATCAAGAGAATAATAACTCAGCATTTTGCTTTGAATCTTTCAGTGAAAAAGCCAACACCTTCAGTTCTTCCCAAGTCTGAATTCTGCTGTCATTCATACCAGTTCATTCCTCTGTGTGAGAAATTCAGCCAACATCATAGTGGTAGGTAGGTAGTGGAACCACTGGAAAGAAATATTTGGCTTAAAAATCTGTGTCTGACCTTCAGAAGAAAGATGCCACTTTATCCAATGGCATGAATTTTCATAAATTAGAGAAAATAAGTTCCTGGTATTCTGAGGTGAGTTGGAGCTTCATTCTCATAATTGCCTTTGGAGATGACTGCTCTCAGAACTTTATATAAAATATAGAGAACTTGATAAAACACACCCTGAAATCAGTGGGTATCTTTCAATCTACTTATTTGAACCAGACCTTTGGCTTAAGACTGCAGTGCATTTTTAAAAAATGGAAACTGATTACACAAACTGACAACCTGATATTGGATCAGATTTTATTTTAAAGAGCTGGAATAATTTAATTGCATTTGGACGCCTCTGCCAACTTTTATGGTTTTATTGCTATATATTTGCCATTGTTCCTGTCACTGGCTGTAAGACTCACACTGGCAGAAGAAAATGACTAATAAATTGAGTTCCCCAGGGAAAGAATAAAACTGATTATATGACAAACTCTTATCTAATGTAAAATGTTCCCTATACATAGCTTTTTGAAATCAGTGGCAACATTCTCATTACCTTCACTGGTATGTGGATGTCACTCATACAAATTCATCATAAAGTGAGAGAAAAATTATCAATATTACAGGTTATTTCATTTACAGAAATCTTAGCCATTGCTTCTACCAGCAGTGCACAAGAAACTTTGTTCCCCTGAAAGAAAATTAACTAAAGAAGAGGTCACAGATTCAAACACCACCATCTGCCTTCATTAAGCATTTTTTCATTGATGCCAACAGGAGCTTTAGGAATGAACATTTCCATAGATACTGACACATTATATTAGCATAATTCAGGAAATCTTGCTGAAGAGAAGACCTTATTTGAAAGAAGAAGCGTAAGTGCCATATCTTCTTCTTTCACAATTTTGTTGCAAAGTTTTAGTAAGGCACTTTTGTCAAATCATCAGCTCCACATGACTTAGAAGAGTGGGCTGCTCAAGTATTAGATTTACTGAGTTTTGAGATGTCACTGCAAATGCCAATGTCATTAGCAACAATACAGATAAAGCCTCACTGCAACTGTGGCATATGTAATTTACACTCGGTCACATAATATTTTAAATAATTCTCTTGTCACCTTTAAGGTTTGTATTGACACCAAAAAGGGAGATGCTGGGTAAGTTTTACTATTTCTTTTAATCTAAATTTGAAAACAAAAGAAATCTCTGACTGAACATATTAGGAAAAAAACTCCAAAATTATTATAAACTACAAAAATATATCATCTCAGTAAAATGATCAGATTATAATCTCCTCATAGTGAATAATTTTTTATGAGTTCTGCTTTTTAATCAATCACTGAAGGTTATGGATGACAACATGATTGATCAGGCTGGTCAGGAAAAGCTTCGAACCATATCCCAGCATATCAGACTTAATATATGTGCACAGACACCCAGTCCCCTTAAACCAAACCAAACAAAAAGCCATCCTTCAGCTGCCAAAAGCAATTTAGACATAAGAGAAAAACCTCCTCTTCATCCAAGCATAATGTCCAGATTTTGCATGTTCAGCTTCTGGGTTCAGTCAATTCACTTGTAAGCACAGGACTGGGTTAAATTGTGCCATTGCCCAGTGATCAGTTACAGTGCCTGCTTTATTCTGCATCTTTTTCAGCTCTGTGTGATTAACAAAGTACTTTCAAGACGATACCCTCCGGTATTTAGGCCTCGGAAACCCAGTTTTTAAAGCAGATTGTGCAACACTAATTAATCTCCTTCAGGGCAACTGGACACCATGTACACCAGCCTAAAAAGCACATACTAATGATGCTTGAATTTGTCTTCTGATATGGTCTGATCTCTTCCTTGGATGTCAAATTTTTTTTAAAATCAACATTACTTCAGTGCATAAGTGTTAACAACACATGTTTTTTGTTGGGATTTTTGTTTGTTATTTGGGGGGATTTTTCTACATTTTTGGTCATTCTGTTACTAGTCTGGAACAATGTTGTGCAAACAGAGAGCTCCATGCCTTATATTATCTTTTCTTATAGAGCTTGGAGAATACTGTCTGTCAAAGATGACAACTTTGTATGGTGCTTCTAAAGACCCTGTGTTTCACGGCCAAGGCTCACATATCAGAACCATTTCATAGACAAGTGAAACTCCTTGGATTTCTTTGCTTTGTCTTATTTGTTTCTTCAAACTTCTGTGACTATCCAATACTTGCCTTGACACTTACTCAGTCAAGTCATCCTCATTTTTCTCTAGTACAGTGTAAAAATACTCAAGAGTGAGCAACATTTACAGCTCCTTGGTGCTGTTTTACCTTTTAATACTGAAAACTGGAGATCAAATCCTGATTCTGATGTTCTTTTTGGCAGACATTTTATTACTTTCTTCAGCAGTTTTTTAAAATTACATTTCTTAATAGCTATTTGGTTTGAGGATGCTGAGGTAAGTTATATTTCTATACTTGATTGGCATGGATTCATGGTCACCCAAAAGTGGGCTTTTGGACAATGTCACTCTGGCATGTACATTTACATGCCTTCATAGTAGAGATTCTATACACATGATTCCAACCATTTACTTGTCTTGCAACTTCATCTCAAAAAACTGTTTCACAAAAGGGATTTTAATAGCTTAGCAAAGGTAAACAATATTTTCTACTTGTTTAAACAAAATTTATTCACCTTGTTCCATATATACACATATGTTGGGCTTTTTAGAATTTATAATCTTATTTACATTATCTTTATGTTAGTAATCTTCAGAGCTTCTTCAGGGGTGGAGATCATCTGAAGTTTGCAAAACTGTCTCTGACTCTTAGGTTATTCAGCCTTTAAATTTTATTTTTCTCTAGCATTTCAAGAATCACCGCTCAAAAGGCTCCTATTAAATTTTAGTGCACTATTTAAGTCTTCTCTTTTACACCTGATTAAAGAGCCTCCAAAAATTAATATATGGTAGTCTGCCAGTGCCAACAGCTTAAACTGCTTTTCTTGCAGGTCTCATCTAAGAGCACAGAATTCCACTTCACACTGGAGAGCAGAAAATGTTTTGGTTTAGTCAGATCAGTTTAAACAGACTCACTCGCAGCTCTGCAATTTGCTTCGCCTCATGTTTCCTCCTAACCGTCTAGGAAATGCATGCACAACCACCCTGTCTCTCTCCAGACCACACTCAGTATGGAGTCAGGCACCCGGAACCAAAAGAGTCACCTCTCCCTTTGGTCAGGAGCACACCAGGCAGCAGCACTAACCCTTTGTAAACTTACAAATATCTTGGTCACGCTGGGTCACACTGCCCTGCTCCCAGCCTCATTCCTCACCACCCCAGCCTTGTCCATTGCCAAGCTGCTGGCCAACTTGCACTTGGGCTGCCCCACGGGACGGGTGGGTCTGGCCACCACTACACCCCAGCCCCCAGGGCCAGGCCTGTCCAAGTCTCATCAGTTGTGTCCTGGTGGGTGTCCTGAGGAGTCCTGTGGCCTCCCTCATCCTGGCCCCCTTGCATGTGCTGTGTATTCCCCTCCCACTGCTTCCCATTGGCTCTGCCTGAAACAGACCCCAGCACTCAGGGTTAAGGATACTGCCATGATGTGTCAAAATGAAACATTCTTTAATTAACACTTCGGGTTTCTCAATCTTTTGTGTTAAGTCTTGCATCCTATAACCTTTGTCCAATATCATGTTCAGGTAGGGAAAGAGAATTAGGCATCACTTTGTCTAACTACCTTATAACATCAATTTATTTCTCATGGTGCAAATAAAGAGGCTAGTCCTGCTGTTTGTTCAGTCTGAATGTACTTATTGCTTATTCCTCCAGAATAGATTATTTCCACTGGACTACATTCAAATTAATTCCTGCTTTGATGCTGTTTTCTGAGGTGCCCAGAGCTTCTGATAATAGTGTTTTTAAAGCACTGTTTATGGTGTGATTTTTTCCCAGCACAAGAATATCATATTTCTAAATGTTTTATTATTCTTACTGTCAAATTCTCCTGTCTTATTTTTCTACAGAGCTTCTCAAAGAACAGCCATGACACAAAGACACCTTGCTGGGAAAGTTACCCACCGAAGGGAGAGCTACTTGAGCTTAAACACGGTTTGGTCTTCCCAGGGTGCTTCTGCTGACCCACCCAACAAAGAAAAACACTTCTTGTTGTTATTATCCTCCAATACTTCACCCGCAACAGAAAGCAAGAAAACTATTCTGTTCATTTTCTTATTTTCTATTCCTAAATACAAAACCTTTGCTTATCCACTGCTTGAAGCCAATGATATCTCTGAAATTTTTCAAATCCCTATGCAATAAGCTTATACACTTCTTTCTTTGGGCTTGTTCTACACCAAAAAATTTTCAGATGAGGAAGTTCCTCCAGAACTTTACTGTTCTCGATGGGTTAGCACTTTCAGTCAACATCTCTCTTCTTAATTTTCCATTCTTTCTCTGAATACTAATTGCGGTCATGTTCTACATAAAGTGCAGAACCTCCAATATTTACAGCTCTTCAAAATTCACAGCCATCTTACTCAGCAGGAACTTTGCATGATTACAAGAAACACAGACTTTTCAACTAGTCACTTTCACCTATAGGATTCCAGGTCTGCATATAGATAGAAGTTGTGTTCAGACTGCCTTCTGCACTTGGAGAAAGTTTGAGTTCTGCATGCATTTTCAGATTCATTTTTCTGTGTCTCTGTGTGTGTGTGTGTGATATAAGCACATAGTCAGCCATAGCCATGGCTCTATCTTAAGTGTGTGCAACGAATTTTCTGCTCTCTGTCCCATTCCAGCTCACTGAGGATAGAAGTATTAGACCCAGACTGTCAGTTTGAAGCTCAGGCTTAGAGACCTCAAGTACACACTTCCTGGCTGATCTCATTGCTCATAAATTGAGCTCAGACTTGGCTTGAATCTGGAATTGGAAACCAAGGGAAGGACTTGCATCTTGTTTCTGCAGACAGTTTAGATTGGATGAGCTTACGCCAAATGAAATTGCAAGCAACCCACCTTCTGGCACAGTTTAATTAAGAGACTAAAGATGAAAAACTCCAACACAAACTCTCTCTGAGAAACTCTCGCCTTTTAGGCATAATTCCCAGTAACAAACTGTGCAGCCCAGAGTACAGGAACATGTGGATTTAAAGATGTCTGCAGAGTTCTCACTGTTCTTCGCAGGAAAGCTTTTCATAGGTAAGCAAACTGACATAAATTAAAATGATGTCACCAAATAATTGTACTGAATATGTCATTAATTCAAGGTTAGATAAGGACAAAGGAAGCTGACTGTAAAACAGAGACAATAGGTTCCAGTCCAATTGAATCAGACCCATAAACAATCTTATCATAAATCTTATTTCATACAAGTTTCTTAAAAATTTGTCCACTTATTCCTCCTTTCTTAATATCTGCATATTTTTCAGCTTGTCCCAGTATGATGAAACCATAATTGTATGTGTGTGCATCTATACATACTTGTCTGTGTGTATATAAATATATCTGTTTGAAAATCATGCTGTGTTAAAATGCTAAATTGGACCTACCCCTCAAAGATGGATCTAGGCCTGGAATTTTTTTTTATCTAGCTTGCTGTGAAACCTTTCAACTCCACACAAGGAAACACTGATTTATATGCTTTTATATTGCTCAATCTCTCCACCCAGATAATTCTGTAAGATGGGAACAGCAGGATCCATCAAGAGATGACCCAGCCCAGCCCTTTGCCTAAAGGTAGGATTATTAATGTTTCCCTCATTTTTCACAGCTTGTTATCTAACCTGCACTTTCAAATCACTAACAATGCCAGCTGAACCAACTTTCTCAACCAAACATTCATAATCCCTTCCCTGATGTGTGATTTTTCCTTCCTTCGAATCTAACCTGAAACCTTCTTTCAGAGTGTGGGAGCCCGAGTTATTCTAGAGACATGGGAGTCAGAGCATTCCTTCTTGCTTGTAAAAGCCTTTTATTGTATTATACCCCTTCACAAAATCTTCTAGATGACAAAAAATAACATTCAGTACTACTTCATTTCTCTAAAACTTTCTTGTTGCTGTCCCTTCCAGATCCCCTTCAGCTAGGATCTGCTTCTTGGAATGTGACACAATTAAATGTACATATGGAAGTTTATGAAGAATTAATGAACTTTCATTTTTAGCCCTCTACTAATGTGGTAATGTGGCATTCTTCTTTTGCACACTGTATTTACTGTTATATAAATATCCAGTTTGGAGTTTTACATCAGAACCAAAGTATGGATAAATATTATAGGTAGGAAAAATTGGAATTTTTAGCAGGGCTTTGAATCATATAGAACTGTAGAATTAGATGAAGATCATCACAATGACATTATCTGATCAACCAATCAGTCTTGAGTTAAGACTATATGCAAATGTTATTGGCTTATTTAATTGTACTGATTCTAATAAGTAGAATCCTGTGTTTGTCTGTATTCTTTCTACTAATACCTAAATACATCCTAGAATAGTTTAAGTTGGAAGAGACCTATAAAGGTCATCTGGTCCAACTCCCCTGCTGTGAGCAAGGACATCTCCAGCTAAATCCAGTTGCTCAGAGCCCTGTCCAACGTGGCCTTGCATGTCACCAGGGACGGTCACTGACCACCACAACATGATCCAGTGTTTCACAACCCTTATTGTAAAAATGTCTTCTGCATAGCTAGTCAAAATCTATGCTTTTCTAGTTTAAAACACCTTTTCTTACCACTACTGGCAAAAGATTTGTCCTCTTTTTTCTTAGAGGCTCCCCTTAAGTACTGGAAGGCTGCTATAAGGTCTCCCCAGAGCCTTCTCTTCTCTGGACCGAACAGCCTTTCTTCTCTTAGCCTGTCCTCACTGGAGAGGTTCTCCATTCCTTTCACTATTTTTGTGGGCCTCCTCTGGATGTGGTCCAACAAACCCATGTCTTTTCTATGCTGAAGACCCCAGAGGTGGATAGCGAGTTCCAGGTGGGGTCTCACCAGAGCAGAGCAGCCAAATCCCCTCCCTCACCATGCTTCCCATGCTGCTTTGGATGCAGCTCAGGACACATTTGGCTTTCTGGGCTGGGAGTGTACATTGCTGGGGCATGTCCAGCCTCTCACTCACCAGTACCCCCAAGTCCTTCTCGGCAGAGCTGCTCTCCATCTGTTCTTCCCAAAGCTTGTATTGGTACTGGGATTTGCCCCGAATGAATATAAATTGCATATAACACATGGATAATCATTCATCAGTCCAATCATCTCATAGCAAAATGGGAAGCTCATCTACTTAATTGAAATGCTCTATCAATATTAATTTTATCCAAAAGTAAAAAAAAAATTATAAGATTAAAGTATATTCTGGAAATAATTTATCTGTAGTCTTTATGAGCCAACTCTTCTCCTAAACTTCCCCAATAGAAAAATGCTGATATAAATGATTTTTTCTCTTCTGGAAACCTTTCCTGAAGAGAACCCTTCAGCATTCCTCCATGTGTTATACTGATGATGAAATAATTACATATTCAGTAAAGTCTCCCCACTGAGATTATACAAAAAACCCTTATCTGTTTAAAAATGGCAGAGAGTACTGCATATATAAATTCTACTTTCTAAAATCTTTCCTGTCCAATAAAAGACAGCTAGAAAAAGTATACTGTGGGGTGTCTTTTACCCAGTGAATGAAATTAGGTGGGAGGCATAAAGCTGTTCCTATTGCAAAGAGGGGAGAAGTGGTAGTGTAGCCAGAGACAATTAATGCATATCCTAACTGATAAGTTACAGATAGGAGAGAAAATCAAGGGGAATCCAAGAAAAGTATTTTTAAATTCATTGCATCTCTCTCATGTTTCTTACAAAGCCCTGGCTTGCTGTCTGTGGAAGGAAAGAAATGAGAATAGTCTTTTTGTCTGTGTCTCTAAACCAAAGGAATTAAAGGCTTCATACAGAGGAACATGAATTTACCTTGGGTCCATTTTCACAGTTCCCAGATGAGAAACAATGATGACCTTAGGGAGCCAGCAGTGTTCCCCTTAGTAGTCTCTATGTTAGGTATTTGAAATATATTGAAAATTAAAATTATAAGATTACTTCCCACTTAAGAAAACACATTGATTCTTTAAAAATATGAGCAAAATTAAAGATGAATTTAAGAAAATTACTTATGGCACAAAAAGCACATTAGCACTGCCCAAGTCATCATTCATGGAGAAAGGTGGTTATTTTGGCTGAGATGACAAATTACCCTTCCACAGTAGAAGGAAAAAAATAGTTTACAGTTCAAGCTGTAAAGTTATTAAACGAGATCTGACTGTACTAAGAAATGCACAATGTATTAGAAAAGTCAATTTCTTAAATTAAATGGCAAATCAGCAAGTGGATGAAGGACTGACCTTGGATCGGGGTGGTGCTCGGATGTACCATTTACAGTCTACTGCTTCAGTTTCAGAAGCTTTTCCTTCTTTAACAATTTGTACAGATTCCACAATTCCTTCAGGTCCTCCCATCTCAAAGTCACAAACTGAATAACAAAACAGCAGAAAAAATGAAACCTGAACAGCAAACAAAAATGTTTTCTACAGCAGAGTATAAAGGCCTCCAAGTTAGACGAACATCCAAAAACAATATACCAACCTGGCAATGGCTTCAAAACGCCAAGGTCCTTAAAATCTGGATCTTAAAAACAGAGAAAGACAAATTAATCATGTTCAAAGTCTAGGATGTTATGTCAATATTCTCAAATTTTATAATGCACTTTAGTTATATAATTATACATATATTTCTTGGAAATGAGAAATGTTTCAAAACTATGGCAACACAATAATTATTAATGTAGAAATTATTGATATCGTCATACCAAATTATGTTTTTCTGTCACAAAATCCTGCTTTTCTCTGTCTCTCCCTTTCTGAAGGGTACAAAAATATTTCTGCATACATTAGCAAGTGAGAACATCACACACAGCTAACCACATGACATTTTAATACATCAGCCTAATGAAAGAGGATATATTTACAGATCCATTCAGAATCTTTTTGCCTATTTTGCATTTTGCAGGATAACACCCAACTTAAGTAGAGAAATCTGAATTTAATTCTGTGTTTATGAATATTCTGCCATTCCAGCTGACCAAGAGGAGGCACTTTCTTTGTCAGAAGCATCCATTTGGTCTTACTGGAAAAATAATTCCATAAGAATTACCATTAGAAGTTATTGTGCTAACAAGGTAATGTCTAATACATGTGCTATTTTTTCCATCAGATAAAAATGATTGTATTTGCTATTGAGAGGGCTTGTATCATGCTTTTATAGTCAGGTCTAATATGGAGATGAAATGAGTTGGGTCTTGGGCCTATGCTTCAATAGACAACTGTGCATAGACAAATCATCATTTCACAAAAGGTGGCTCAGTTTGAAGATATTGTCCAAAACCAGAAATATGAGAGACTAAAACGTTTCAAGAAACGCTTCCTTAGAATAGACTGGTCTGGGAAATTTTTATCACTTGCACTGCTTTTCTACCTAAAATGAATGTTGCACACTTTTTTCTCATTTACTTATGGTACTTATCTTCATGTTTCAGAATTGTGTCAGTTTAGAAAGAACTATAAATTAAAAAAAAGACTAGAAACTTCAGAAGAAGGAGATGTATCAAATGAAAAAAAAATTAAACTCACAACCAACCCACCAAATCTGCTGTTTCCTCTAGCCTCAGCCAATTAAGAACAGTAAGAATCATAACCAGATAATATAACAAAAGAGTCTAATACTGCATAAACAAGATCAGACTAAACAGTCATTTTAACCTAAACAGTCAAAAGGTGTTGACTTCAAAAACTGGAGCTGTAAAATCGCTTTTTAAATTGCCCTTCTATAACCTGGCTACTGTTGTTCTTCCCAAATTTCTTTTACAGTTGCACAATATAAATCATGAGTAAATACTCATGAATTACAGGACTGCAAATATAGTTGAGTAGGAAATTTGTATAAATTGTTAAGCAATTTTATAGAACAGCAGATAGATATGATTAGCAACAACACTAAATGTAATCAAATACTTCAGCTAATGTACCTGAATGCTGATATCTAGCTCTGAAAGTGAGGTACTTAAAGTAAATCTACTTTTACTTATGGCTCATGTTAACACCCCAACTGTATCTCATGTAACCATTACATTTCTTTCTTTTACTGAGTTTGCAGGGATCACTCTGATTTACTGAAAACACTCCACTATATTAGTAAAGTACAGAGGAGGAAAAAAGGCAAAAAGTTCCTGCCACGATTTTCCCCACATGAGAAGGTTCTCATATAAAGCAGTGCTAGTAGCAAGAATCTGGGCTGAAATACAATCTAGACCATACACTTTGACCTGAAAAACAACTCTGAAAGTATCTTTTCATTTAACAATCCAGCAATGTTGGTAGCAATGCACACAGAAATGCACGATCCATTAACATTCTAGAAATACTGCAGATCTGTTCAGTTTTAAATTTTTGCAAGTTTTCAACAGTGAAAGGCAAATAAAATCTATGACACCTGAGGTGATAACCTTTCATTTAATATTGCTATTATACCAATGTTACTATAATAAAACAAAATCTGTAAATAAGCTATTATCCTAGATGCTTAAAATTCAACCATGTTTAAGCATATTTACCTAGCAAATATTTCCTTTTAAAATACTCTAACATTAAATAAATTAGGTTTTAGCAGCTCTTCTGTATGTAATTCAATCAAGTTGTTATTTTCAGTCTGGCTGGGTAAGAACATTAATGATATATAAACACTGACTGGCTAAATCTTCCAATAGACAGATGAAAATCGTGTTCCCATAAGGAAAACACCCAAGACTGGAAAACTCTTCTGTGAAAAATAAGATGGATCACCCATAAGGACAGAAAAAATGGGAGGCAAAATAGGAAGCAATATGAGCTACTAAAGACAGTCCAACAAAGGGTCATTAATTTTTTTAAGGGGCATATGAGGAAAGGCTGATAGAACTGGCACTGGTCAGCCTGGAGAAGGAGAGACTCAGAGGTGATACCACCCATGTTTACAAAAACCTAATGGAGGGGTGCAAAGAGGATGGAGCCATGCTCTTTTCAGTGGTACCCAGTGACAGAACAAGAGGCAATGAGCACACATTGAATCACAGGAGGTTCCACCTGAATATCAGGAAACACTTCTCCAGTATGAGGTGACCCAGGACTAGCAAGGTAGCAGTGAGGTTGTGGAGTCTCTATCCCTGCAGATATTCAGTATCTATCTAGACCTGATCCTAGGCAAATAGCTCTGGGTGACTCTGCTTGAAAAGGGGGCTGGGCAAGGCAACATCCAGAGGTGCCTTCTGAGATCAGCCATTTTCTGATCCTCTGATTTTGTAATAACTAAAAAAGAATTGCATAAGAGTGAAAAAAAACAGTCAAAAGACTAAACCCATTATCTGAGGTAGCAGCAGATGTTAGACAAATTTCTATCACAATGCAAACTCAGTTTTGTGGAATTTCCTCTGAGTCTCAGGAACATACACATCCAGTCTGGAGAAATGTGAAATACTGAGGCCTGGTTTCAAAAAGCTCCACTAGTTCTTCATGGGAGACTCCAAAGATTTTGGATGCTGGCTCTGGAATTTGTATTTTCCATGGAAACCATACTCTATTTCCTTATTTTTCATTTTGCTGTTCCTATGCTAAAAGTCTGGCTCTTCTAAGCAGCTGGAAAACATGGAATTTAAATGCAAAAGCAGGAGGACAATTGTAAGGAGTTAGGGCACCTGATTGCTCAAAAATCTAATGAAATAAAGAAAACCGTAAATTTAAAAGGCATTGTTCGTCACCTGGATTAAGTCTTCAAAAAGCATGCAAAGGACCTTGTTTACAAGTACACTGCAGTATCTTATGGGATTGCCCAGCTGCAGTATTTCCACACGGAAACATGTTCACCCACCCATGCATGCATGTATGCATGCAATGCCTCATTCCATGTCACTTGCACAGTAAGTGAAATTGTTGAATATTATATTACTTGAATAATTTCTGTAAGACACAGAGAAAATGCATAAAGTTCAAACTAATTACTAGCAACAAGATGTTCTGCTGATAAGCATTATTGCAAATCAATTTTAAAAGATCACATTTTGAATAAAAATTCTACAGTTATAAAGACATTTCAATTTGTGTTCAAAGACAGATTGCACAAGGCTTTTAAAAGTAATGTTGTAATACAGAAAAATTAGAGTAATTTCTCTCTTACAAATGCAAAATTTGTAAGTAAACGTCTCACATTTTATTTGTCTTTCCTTAGCTTTTCATATAAAATTCATTTGGGCACTTTCTTGCCCTGCAACTTCAAACCTGCTTCTTTCACCGATAAAAAATAATAGATATCTCACTCTTCGAAGTCAAAAGATATAAATTAACATTTTAACATCTCTTTTAAAAAATGGAGGATTGAGTTTGTGTGTTCCTGATCATATTTGGACTACAATATACTTAATTATGCTTTTTTTTAATATCTGAAGTGCAATATATGCAGTAAATAACATGAGCAATTGCTGTACAGTTAAAAGTCAAGAGGAAGGAAATGTGTAATTCAAAATTCTGGTGCAGGATAACTTTTGAAGTATTTTTCTCTCTTTTCTTCTATAAATGAGAAGTGGAGGAATTATTTGAACTATTTGAACAAACCATACACTACAAAGAGTTGATGTTGAAAATGTAAGGAAGTTTTTGCTGTTTGTGAATACAAAAACCTCCTTTTAATAGATACATATAGAAAGTAGTCACAATAAGTTGAAGCCATATATCCTTATCAGAAGTAGGGAAACTGTCTATTTTTACTCACTGATCAGACAGCTGTAGATATATCTTTATATTCTCTGTCTTTGACTAGAAATAAATATTCACCTTCTATCCATCAATATTTAAGGAACTTTAACCCACATATGTGCATCTCTCTAGGAGAACTTATTAGAGACCTGATTTTGCATGTAAATACTCATAGAATAGTAAAGAGAATTGCACTATTCAGCAAGCCACCAGTTATTTATCTTCAAGTTTACTAAGTCACTGTTTTTTACAGTGATTTCTGAGAGCCTAAACCATTCCTGCCTTTTTGAGGTATGGTTCTCTACAAAAGCAGAGCTTGCAGAACTCAATACAGAAAAGCACTATTATTCTGAGGTATTTTATGTTGTTGCCTCATAATATTTGATGATAGAGTAAAAGTATCGGAAGAAGATGGTCAAAAGATTTGAAGGCATAAAAATCTGCTCAAAGAATCCTAAAATAAATCTAAAATAGAAAAATATTTCTACAAGGGAGCATTTCTTGTGTGGTGTTCAAAGAGAACTTAGCTATTCTACTGGGGTGAGAAAAGAAAAAGTAGTAAGAAGAAAAGCAATAAGAAGTGAAATAGCTGAGCAAGAATCCACAAATTATTTCTTATTAGCCTAAAATGAAGTTCATTCAGATGGCTGTTTTCATATTTGTAGTCTTCATGAAACTTCTATATATGTCTATTTTTGTACTAATGATATCAAAAGGTCTTCAAAGAGAGCTATAGTTTGCTAGACACTGTGAAAAAGTTCTATAATAATTATAGTTGGCACTATTATGTGCTGTATTTTCTCTTTGTTTCTATATTTTCTTTTAAGGACACTAGTGTGAGTAAGTACTGTTCTTCTGGAGGCTACATATTTAGTATCTAAAATAATGCTTCTCAAAATTTACACTCCTTAGCAAAGTCGTGAAAGAAGTAAAAGCTGATAAGTGCAAATGTAGCAGTGAACATGGCTCCTGCTATTTCACCTTGAAGTTCTACCAGCCATTAAATCAGTAAAAAGACATATGAAGACAAATATTGTTGAAATAACACAAATTATCACCCAAAAGTTTGATTTCTACAATACCTCCCTTTTTTTTCATTTTTTTTCCTTTGTCGCTTTACTAGTCTCAGCTCATACTTACAAAGTATCTTTACAGTGTAATTAATATATATAGTGATATGCAAATTGTACATCTATGGTGACCTCAATAAAATGAGATATACTGAAAGTGAATAGTCGGACACTTGTATGCCTAAAGTATGTTTCTTTGTTTCTTTGATATCTCTTTGAAAATAAAAAGGTTGTATCAAGAGAAAAAAAAAGCAGGAAAAACAAAATCCATGTCTTTGCATAACTTCTTGCTAAGATTAGTCCAATTGAGAAGACAAGAAGCACCTGAATGAATTCCACTGGATTAAGTAA
>VZTN01033908.1:2322-14808 GCA_013400515.1 Erpornis zantholeuca
AGATATTACTTATTTTTTTACTGGAGCTAACCTTTGATGTTTTGATACAAACAGTGAACAGAGTGATGACATGAAGGTCTTTCCAAATGTGAGTGTCCTTGAGCCAAATACTTAAACTGCCCAAAGCATTAGACATGCTTATATAAGTACCCAACTATTTAATTAAAACCCTGAAGTGATATTTTCAAATTATTTGCAATCTGCAGCTATTTTCCAGGTGATACCTTGTGAAGAGTTAGTGAAATAGTAGAATTGATTACTGGGTAATATAATGGGAATCAGAATATGTCATGAATCTTATTCTAACCCTTACCTGTGCCCTATATCTACTAGGAATACTTGTCAGGTGTGCAGGGGAGGAAGAGGTTAAATGTACTTATTTCTTCTACCTTGACCCCCTGTATAGTTCAGAGTATGCTCAGGAGTGCCTTAAACATTGTCTGGGCCTGGTTCCTTGCTGCTTGGCCCCTGACATGCAGAAGAAATATGTGAGTGAGTCATCATCTGCTGGGTACCATTGTGGGATGGGGTGGTAGAAAGAGCTCTGCCAGTCTTTCATGCCTGAGGAATTTTCTTTTTGCTGCTGCCAAAGCTATTGATGTTATGGTTGGTGCCTTCAGCTAGAGAAGAGTAAGTGTAGGCGTGAGGGAGATCTTGGTCCCATGTCCAAGCAAACAATTAGTTATAATCTCCACTCTTGAGTACAAGCCAGGAGAAGATGTGAAGACATGCAACAAGCAAGTCTCAGAGCTTATCCTGAGACAGCACATGGCAGTAAGCTTCCAGGTTCCCACTGATATTAACAGCTGAGCTATAAAAATTACTTTCAGTTTAAATCCAGGCTCCCCTATTGATTTCCACCTTGATTTTTTGCATGAATGTTCTATCTTTCTCTTATCAGCTTCATGCAGCTCTATTTGGTTTGGCACTTTGTGATGTTCTTGACATTGTTCAGAGAGATGTTAAGTTAAAGCTGAACAGCTTCCTTGACCTGAAGTTTAAACAAGAATTAGACAGTCCTGGAATTTTACTTAAGACCCAGAAACATGTCTTTAAATATACATGAAAATCGTCCTTTATCAAGCATTTCAGAGAACTGAATGCTGACTGTAACTAATTATTTGGGACCAAATATTAACTGGTCAATATTTTCATAGACACCAATCAGCTCAAGAACAAAAAATAAATTTCCGAAGGAGATTTTTACACTAAACTGAAGCCTCTGGGATGCTTTTTTTCCCCCACCAGCCTAGATTTTTTTGTTTCACAGAAACATGTGGGTTGATGTGGGTGCCTTTTACACACGATGGAATGAATAAATAAATCTGTAGGTTTCACAGTCATTGTGTCTGGATTATCAAAATTCTGACAGGTTATATAGGGACTGGCAATGGGGATGGTACAGAGAGCAGAGAGTGATTGATAAACCTATTATTTTTAGTCATAATTGAAGTGCTTTGCTCCGGGTCACTATAGAAATGTTGCGGTCACCATTATTAGTTTGTGTCCCCTTTTTGTTAAGGATTATTGCACGTTGTCAAAGTGACAGCTAAACCTCGCCCTGAATTGAAAGCTAAAAATAGGAAAATATATTGAGAAAAAGAAGATTTAAGCCTTTAAGACATTTGAAATAGCAACATAGGGGACTTATCTGAGCAATGGACCGAGGAAATCACTGCAAATTGGAAAGACCTGGACTATGCTGTAATGTCTCCTCTCTCTGCAATCACTGCTTTGAGGTGGTATTTAAATGCTCTATAGACTCATTTTTTATTCTTTGCTCCATGGTAACTTTTTCAGTTAGGAATTTACTGTTAGGAGAATAAGAACTTTCACTGATCTATTTTCAGGTCTTGTAAATTATTGCCTTGTGTTCATATTTCCTACTGAACAGAGCTGAGGACTTCCATATTCGTGGTTGCAAGGTGTCAAATCAGAGGAAGATGTGTATTCAGTTTCATGGATTGTATACAATGCTTTATACATATGCAGAGGCAAAAAGCTCTTGGGACCTTAATGGTGATAATTTTCTTTTTTATTTCCCTTGGAATTTAAAAGTAGATTGCCAGGACATAGAAAGAGGAGACAGGAATTACACACCTGAGTAATGTACGGAGAATCTTGCTTTGATGAGCAATTTGCTCTTAATTGGCTTGCAAGGGAGCTTTCTGGGGGAGGGAGTAAGGTGTGGATAAAGGTAATGTAAGGATTTCACAACTGTTTTCAGAAATTTCACACCATGCTGTAATCAGATACTAACTGATACGAAGAAATCTGATGCCCTGTTGCAATATTGCATAATTTACAAAATAAATTATGAGATAGTTATATGCAAATGAAGTGAACTTATCACACTAAGTAAGCACAAACAATTTTTTGTCTGTGAAAAGCAGCATAATCCATCAGGACATACAAAATACAAGTGGTAAGTTTTGAGTATTTTTATTCTACTTTGATATAAATTTTTTTTAGTTGATAATATGACTATTATCATACATGGGTGTGTGTCTGTGCCTACATAGCAGCAAACACTTCATAATAAAATGTTTTATTTTCTTTCTATAGTAGCAGCAGTTCACAGTTATGTTTTGGAGAATTTTGTTTGTATCTGTTTGCTGATTTATAGATGGGCATCTTATATAAAGTACATAATTAGGGTTAATGCTGGGTATAGGTAGTAGGGGATTCTTAAGTAGCTTTTCTGTCTTGTAAAAGAGAATTACATGGGTGCAGCTCCTGTGGTCGTTACAGTCTCCAGAGTGCCTTTGCAGAAATGAGCAGACTGCATTCTTCATTGTGCAGAGAGCACGCGCAGAAAGAGCAGCACTCAGATGATCCCGCTCATTGTATCCCTGTTGCTAAGCAGAGAGGCTTTTGTACCAGTTGGAACATTTTCAGGCTCTGTGGCTGTGTTCCTAGATGAGTTGCAATAATTAACTGTGAAAGCAGTCATTGCCAGCATTGCTTGCCAATTCCAGTTTTATAATAAGGGGCAAAAACATCTGATCAGCCCCAGACAGAAACAGAAATTTGTTTGACCTGTAATTATGTGCCAAACCAATGGTGGTGTGAGTTTAAAGAGACAAAAACATAAACGTTGTCCGAAGGTATGGCCTGTCTTACTGTTCTCAGAGCAGAGAGTCCTTTTTTGGTAGGGAGTGCTCTGGAGGAGGACATTCCCTCTAAGTGGTTCTCTTTCTGCTGGTAAGAGGTGGGTTGGGTTATTGGTTTTGGTTTGGTTTTGTTTTTTTTTTTTAAAGCTATTTCAATGCTTCTTTAGCTTCTCATTTTGCTTGGCACTGAGTAAATTCTTTTTATGCAAAAGATAAGTCTAGGTATTATCTGTAATCTGCTGGTTTTCCAGTTCTGTTGTCTCACCAGCTTTTTCAGCCACCTCTTCTGGGGGCTAAATAACAAGAAAGACAGAACTGAACTTTTTGTTGCTTCTCACTTGAGAGCTGCAGAGAGGGACAAGTGGCAATAAGAAACTTTTAGGATTTATGTGGGTGAAAAGAGGCCTATACAGTAATTTTCTGTTCTTTTGGATGGACTCTGTGGAAGTAACTGAGGGCTACTGGTGATTCCTGTTGTTAAATCCTGGTGAAAGGTCTCACATGACTGACAACACCCAGAGAATAAAACCAGGTCTGTTAAGAATGTGGAGAGTTGTTTGCTTTTTCTCTTTTACAAATTCATCAAAAAATATAAATATGATTCTCCAACATAAAAAAGATTACCAGGAGATAGTTGATGTTTTTTGTCTTACCAGGTTGTTACTAGAATTTTTATTTATGTATTTTTAAGTTTTTGGCATTTGACAGTTTCTATGTAATTTTTCTAATCTTTTGACCTGCTTGCAAGCTTTTTTTTCACTAGTAGATGACCAAGAAAAGAAGCGAGACACCCTTTGTCCTTATTAACTCCTAATTCAGAGTAGGAAGTAGTTGTGATTTAAGTTTCTCTCATCATGAAATAAGAGTTGTCTTTCTGAGACTGGGGGCTTTGCAGAAATGGCTTTTCTTCCCACTGGAAAATAACTTTGCATTAAATCTTCCAGACAGCTTTTGTGAATATAGATACATTTTCTTCTCCAATCATAAGACAAAAAAAAAGATCAAAGTTCAGGCCATGATTCAGTACTAGCACTGGAGGCTTGCCATGCTTGCACTGGAATACTAAGAATTCTCAGTGTGGAAACCAGGCTTTATCTCTATGCTTCACAAGAGCCTATATAAAAGTAATTCATGAGATCTCTAATATCCACTTTCCTTTTACATGTCTGGTATTGTAAGTTGTAGGGCAAATAGAAAAATGTGAAGTAAGTCTACAGTTGTCCTTTTTGTTCTAACTTTAGCTTTACTGTTTGTATTTGTATAGCTAAAATTATAAGGCTCTGACAGTTTGACAGACTGAGTCAAGTAAAAATTTTCTGGGGACTTGCACTGGGCATAGTAGTCAGGAAGCAGAGATCAAAACAATACATGGTAAATTTGATGAACAGTATAGGAAAAATTCCTACTTATTATTCCTTTGTTTGGTAGTAAAGAAAACTTCTATTCAAACCTGCTGTTTTGAATTTAGCAATGGCATTAAGTTATTTCCTCCTATTAGCTAGCTAATTTTTCACCTGATTGATTTTTGCTGAGCCATTACCCTTCACTGGTAGCTGTCATTGCCACAAATTCTGCTCATTTTAATTATGGCTTATATAAAGAATTACTTTTTTGTCTTAGTTCAAGCTGCAAGTCACATTTTATCATGTAAACAAAACAATTAAAAATGCATAGAGAGGAATAGCTGTAAATAATGGGCCTCTATAAATGGCTTATATAAGACAGAATGGTATATAATGCTGTCTCTAAATGTGTTGTCTTTCATCCTGCTGCTCTTGTATTACCTCACTGTAGAGTAAATGTACAATGTGACATTAATTATTTAGTTTTCTGGGTTTCTGGGCTAACATTTTGCTATACAATAACTCCCTTTATTCTTGATTTTCTGCTCTTAAGTGAGCTGATGTGAAATCCCCTAATGTTTCTGCTGCCCTTTAATTATCTAACTACTAAACCAAACTTCGTGAAAAATCAGGATAGTTTTATTGGGGGCCAAGGAATTTAAAGTGATCTTCATCCACAGAAGATGGGAGGGTATTTCTACAGATTCAGAATGCTCTGTGGTTCCTTAAAAGTTCCTTAAGGGAGGATGCTTTTTACATTAAACCTATCTCAAGACTTTGGCTACTCACGGTTACTATTTTGAGTAAAATACCAGTATTTTTTATGGAAAAAACTTTCAGGTAGGAAAAAACTTTCCAGAAGGTGAACGATGTTCTCCCTTTGTTGAATTCTCCCTTTGCTGAACTTTGTGACTTGTTATTTTCAAAACTTAATTAGTAAATCAACAGCTTTGATTTACTTTGATTTACAGCAAGTCTTCTGCTTCAGCAGGAAGGAGCTGCATCCCAGCTCTGTTTGATTGCTTAAACAGGACATTTTTTACCTGCATTTTAATCCTGGCTGCTTGACCTTCCAGTGCAAACATACGTGCTGAGAGGCTCTTTACTTCCACTTCAGAAGGGCACCATGTGTCCTTTGGGAAGCTGCACCTCCCGTGGCCATTTGGTCTCAGGGCACCACTGGAAGACCTGAAAACAGTTAGAGAAAGAAGTGCTTGGGGAGTGCAGGAGTTGGCACTGATCCTTAGGTAAGAGCAAGGGCCTTGCCAGGGAGGTGCATGGGATGTTGACTCAGTCCTGCTGCTTTGGAAGTGAGCAGGGATTAAGCGGCACAGGCGCGTCCTGCACGCGGGTCAGTGTCGGCACAACAGAGCTGCTGAGGGGTGAAAGCAGTAACAGCTCTTTGGCACTAGCTCCTCCATGGAGGCAGGTCCTGCTACTGCCTTGACAAGCACTGCAGTACAAACAGGGTCTCGAATCCGAGACATTTCATAACTGTAGTAGGTGGGGGGCTTTTCAAACTCACCTTCGGAAACAAATATTTGTGAAGAGTCACCTCATAAATACATTCATGATGAATATTCATCTGCTTTACAGAGGAGTTTCTGACTGAGATTTGACTTGTATGCATGTATTAGGACAAATTTTCTACCACAGGCAATTACAATAATTTAAAGCAAGACATGATGAGAATAAAGAGTAGAAAGAGCAGTTGCAGTTGCCTTAAGGATTCTGTTTCATCTAAAGAAATGATTCATTTAATTTCCAAGAACAACTGCCATATTCAGTTTTAATCCATTAGGCCTATTCATTTTTAAGGATAATTCAGGTTGGAAAGGACCTCAAGAGGTCTCTAGTCCAACCTCTGTCTGAAAGCAGAGAGAGGTTAGAAAGACAGAAAGCTGTGAGATCTGACTGGGTTGCTCAGGGCTGTTAGACCTTCAAAATCTCCAAGGATGAACACAACACATATTTATTTTGACTATTTGTTTTCCTTAACTAAGGAAAACATTTAATCTTATGCTGAAACTGAATGAGACATTGAGGTTATTGTAGGATGAATCTGAATCAGTTTTCAGGAGCAGAGTAGTAGCTCCCAGCATGTGGTTTCATCCTGGTTTAAGTGGGAGGCAGCTTATGTCCCAGCAGAGAGGGGAATGTTCCCTTGCTGCTATTGCAGGAAACAGTGTGACTTGTGGGCACCTGTCATCAAAAAACAACTCATGTTGACAGTAGTCTATTTTATTGTTATTTTGTTGTATTTTTGTATCAGTTTGCACTGGAATCTCTCCCCTTATTGATAGTAGGAGTTAAGCAGTTGAAACATACGGCAAGTGTTCATCTCAGCAAACCTAAGAGAATGTTGATCCTTTCAGTACTTCCACAAAGTGAAATAGTGAAAATAAAGGATTTCTGGGCAAAAACCCTCAAAATTTCTGTTGAGGTTTCCTTTTATGGGGGCATGGCTTTGAGTGATCTGTCTCAACATTGTAGAGATAAAAGTTTACTGGGGATAGATAGCTACTTAGGCCAGAATGCTCCCAAAGCTTTGCAGGAAATAGATTTGATTAGATTAGACTTCAGGTCCTTTTTCCATCCCAGCTGTGCTTTCAGAGAAGTAATTATTCTGTTCAACTATGACATGAGTCAGCAAAGTGAAAAGGCAGATTTTTCTGCTTTTAGGAAAACTGTGGCAGAGAGTGTTTGTGTTAACTCACACTTCTCTTGCTTAATATTAACAGAACTATAATCACCTTCCTCAAAGTCATGGCCTGTGGTGTGATTCCAGTCCTACAAGTGGCTGTTCTGATCATCTTACATGCACATTGTAGTCATAGTATGAAAGCTACAGTTGTGGAAATGCACTTACTTTTCTGCTGTTCCCATTCCTACACAGGCATATTCTTCCCTAATTTCATTAAATGTCTGGGGAAGCTCTGATCTGTGACATTCAGGGGGACAGTTTTGAGCCTCACAAGGGTTAGAAAGGGAAAAAAACGTGGCTATAGGCAAATGAATTGTTATTCCCTTTCACTTTTGAATTATGGAGCAAGAAATCTAAATTTTAATGTGTTTTCCTGCGTTCTTAACTTTTGTTGACTCAACAAAATGTATGTATTCTCTAGAGAAAATTGGAACTTATGCCTCCTGGGCAATTAGCAAGATGTTATGCCACCTTTTACTGCACACACGTTTTTGATTTTGAATAATTCACATGCTACTTAAAATTCCAGTCTCTCACACCATTGTTGCTCACTGGTTACTAGTCAATGCTTACTTCTGGTTTTAGTTTTCCTTCCACATTTCAGCCACATATGTTAAAAAAGAGCAAACTTTATTAGATCTAATAGAATCATGCACATGGATGTGACATGAACTTGAATTGACCACATTCAAAAAACCCTTGTGGTTAGATACTAACTTTTTACTCATGAATTTCAAAGTATTGAAATGTGAATAATGCTAAATAAAATGTTAAAATATTACCTAGAAGGACATTTATCTCAAGGTGGTACGATATTACTTGTGTTATTTCGTCCTTGGGTGTTTGCAGCTGCACTTAGTGTTATGAACATGGGCATATAATATTATAGCCACAGGTGAATTTTTTAAAGAGCTTAGCTGTTATATTTTCAGGCAAGAAGCTAAGAGTGTGAGGTTTCCACACCGATTCAATAAACTGCCTCTCTGTCAGGATAGCATGTGAGGTAGTAAGCAAACAGGGTCTGCTGTGTTTTCTCAAACATGACTAAGCTTCTACTGGTAATCATTGCAACACCTGAAAGTTACAACAACAACAGTTTTGTTACAACAGTATTGTTTATGCTGTGTTTCAGTTCAATTTAGAGAATCATAGAATCATACAATATCCTAAGTTGGAAGGCATCCATAAGGATCATGAACGCCCAGCTCCTGGCCCTGCACAGGACAACGACAAGAATCACACCATGTACCTGAGAGCCTTGTCCAAATGCACCTTGAAGTCTGTCAGGCTTCATACTGTGACCACTTCCCTGAGTAGCCTGTTCCAGGCCCAACAACCTTCTGGGGGAAGAACCTTTTCCAAATAACCAATCTAAACACATCATGCCTGACAAAGCATCATGGCATTCCCTGTCATGGCGCAGCCTTGTCGTTGGCCACCACAGAGAAGAGATCTGTACCTGCTGCTCTGCTTCCTCTGGTGAGGATGTTGTAGACAGCTATTAGGTTTCCCCTCAGTCTCCTTCAGGCTGAACAAGGCAAGTGACCTTATCCAGTCATCATATGTCTCCCCCTCCAGACCTCTCGCCATCTTTGTAGCCCTTCTTTGGACACTCTCTAGTAGCCTTACATCTTTCTTATATTGTTGTGCCCAAAACTGCGCTCAGGGCTTGAGATGAGACTGCACCAGTGCCAAGTAGAATGGGACAATCACCTCCTTTGATTTGGCTAAGACAGCCTCTTGAGAGAGAGAGTGATACCAGCCTAAGTAATCACCATATGCTTAACTAATTCAAGGTTTTGCTTTCATGGTTTAATGAGATATGGGGTGTAACTACCGAAGCAATAAATACTGAAAATTATTATGTGTCTTTCCATAAGAATAGCTTTCCTGAGGTGTGACTGTAATTCCTTGTGTTCTTTATTTGTCTGTACTGCATACAAAGTGTAATATGTCTGCTAAGTCAGGCCAGACAGGATATATAAACAGTACTTCATCTCTGCCAACTACATTGGTATCTTCAAGTGCTTTGCATTATTTATTTGGAAGTGTCTGTTGCTTAAACATTGTCTTTGACTGCATGATTTTAAAGTGTCGGGAAGTCTACAAGTTTGGGTCCATTTATTGAAAAGCGAAAGCTCCTTCCCATAAATTTTGAGCTGCAACAATAGGAAACAGTGTCAAAAATGGTACTGAATCAAGTTCTGTGTGAAAGTGGTAATTGAATCTTCTAAACAAATGGTTGCATGGCTGGCTGTGCTTCCATTTTCATTTCTCACTACTGTCATTTATATAGTGAGTGTCTAACATGTTTATGCCATTCTTGGTTGTTCAGGCAATATAAAAGACTCATAAGAAAAGGATTGACATCTAATATTTGTAAATTAAAACACATGATTCTCTATTCTAAATAAAATGGCCTTGAATGTATAATATAGATTGTCCCATGTGTTATTTAATGAGAGGCTCCAGAAGACCATTAGAGACCCAGATTTCAAAAGCCTTGCAGATCCTATAATTTTTATTTTATTTATTTTTTTTGGGGTGGGACTTATACTTTTATTAGATTCTTAAGGAGTCCTACCAGAATGCCTAGAACTGTAGAAAGACAAAAAGTCTTCAGCCAGTTCCTCTCTGGATCCTGCACTGAGTGATAGAAAGGGGAATGTGTGGTGGTGGCTCCTGATTCTGCATATGAATTCTACATTAGTTGGATAATAGTTGAAAAAATCACTACAATAGGAGAGGCAATGTGAAATAGTTCCATTAAAGGTTCTCTAAAATTCATATGGTCTGGGTTTTATTGAAATTTCATGGCTATTGATATTTTTTACAAGCATAAAGTGTAAGCACACTTTTCCTCACAATAAGTAAAATCTTTTACAATGCTCTGAGTGTTTCACTGAGACCATTTCAGAGGAAAGGTCATGTTCCTTAGTTATGCAAGATATGGACTTCAGAACCTACAAGAAAAGCTTACTGTTTCCTTAGAAGAATTTCTTAGTATTAGTTAGAATCAGTAAAACAGATAATGAAAGGCTTGGAAAGCCTTTCTATTTGTTTCATAATGGAAAAGAAATGTTTCATTTTGAAAGTGTCAGAATGTTTTTTAATTCTAGTAGTAGTTTATTTTGGTGTTTTCAAAGCTATTTCCAGTGTTCATTCTAAAAAAAAAAAGGGGGGTTGGGGGGATTTTAGTTTTGGGTTTTTTTTGTTTGTTTTTGACATGTTGGAATGGTTTCTGTCATTTAGAAGTCATACTGTACGGAAAATAAACTTAATCCTAGCAAAACAGGTAGATCATTATGGAAATAATGGATATGGATACAGTGGATACTTCCAAAGCAGAATATAAGAAAGGGACAAGCCTTTCAAATTGTACAAGTCTTTATCTTTCTATATTTATTCTATGTGAGTTTATGGCATAAGAATAGTTCCTTATAAAATACAGCAGTATACTTCTTTACTGATAATATTTAAAGACATTTACAAGATAAATTGAGCAATTTTAGAGTACTCCTACATCACTTAATTTAATTGCTCTTTATTAAATAAATATAATAAAATGCAATTTCTAGCCATGCCAAGGTGATCATGGATGTGGAGGTAAAGAAGAAGGTGTAGGAGAAAATAATGGTGTGGTAAATTAGGAGTAAATAATTTCTGAGTGCAATATTGTTGAAATTGTTGGACTTAATACTTTCCAAATAGGACAGTATGAATAAATAGGAGTGGTAAAGCTTGAGAATAGATAAAAGCATGATTAAAATTTTAGGTACTATTTTCTATGTAAAGTTACCCATTTGTTTTAAGTCCTGTTATGTCAGCCAAAGAAATCCTTATTACAGGGTTTATACTGGAAAAATTCAGTGTTATGAGAGTGCTGACCTTAGATTACTGGCAGTGTTTTCTGGAATATCCAATCCAAATAATTATCCAATGATTATAATAGCTGTATTTCAAATATTATTTTATCTGGAACTTGAAAATAGGATAATGAAGTTACTTTGTCCCAAATCCTTGATTTAGCATAATTCAAGTCTGCTAAGCTTCTGTCTTTTAAAACCAAGTTTAAACCAAGTGCAGCTATAATATGGTTATAAAATTAAAGTGTCATTGGTCTGAGTTCTGTTGGAAGTGGAGATTTTATTCTGGTTTCATTCTGAGATATAAGCCTATTCACTTTTGCATTAAAAACTTCTTTTGTTTGGTTTCTTATCTTCAGTATATGTGCATATGATATGTTACACTATTTGAAACTATGTATAACTTACTACAGAAATGAAAGACTTCACATTGATTCAATAGGAAAAACACACAGAATTTAGAATCTTCCCTGGGGCCCTGTCCTATTCCCATTTAGATTGACAGATACCTTCCTGTTTCTCTCTGTTAAAATAGGCTCAGGGTCACAATAAAAATTTGAGAGTATGAAAGGGTTTTTTTAATTCTCTTTAAAATTACTTCCACAGCACCTTAAAATGTCCTTGATGTTAAAGTGATTCTTCGGTGCAGATGAGAATTGCTGCTCCTAATAGCTGATAGTTTGATAAAGAAGAGCAAGTTACCATTCAGGCAGACTTCTGTTTCTGTTTTTAACATTAAGACATACTCCACTCCATAGATGTTCAAAAACAGGTGAAAAGTTAAGGAACAAGAAGGAATGAAATAGAAAGAAAAAGATAAACAACCCTTGGAATCTAATATCAGGGTCCTAGATGTCACACTGATGACTCTTTTATGGCCTAAATAAATAAAACAATTTTTTCTCCCAATTGGGTTGTAGGGTGAGTAATATATGTAAGACTTGTTATTATATCTGCTTGTTGAATTTTTTTCTGTTTTTTTATCTTTTTTCATTCTACTTCATGATAGTTTAAGCCCTAGGGATGCTTTGAGTATCCTGTGGAAATACTGTCTCCAGCTACTATTAGAGAAAAGCAGATTTAAAACTCTGCATTCCTGAGATTAACCTAAATGAAGTTCAGACCAGGTGGTCGTCAAGTTAGTTGATTCAGCGCAAAATCTTACAAAAAACCTTACAAAAATCTGCTTGTACAAACCAAACTATCAGACCTGCAAATAATGAGTAGTAACAAGATTTAAGTATCCTTTGGTCCTTTGCAAAGATGTAGATAAAAAAAAAAAAAAAAGAAATTATTTTACCTATTGAAATTCATCTTCTACCTGGATTTCTCAGTGCTGCTGTCTGGAAGTAACAATTCTCTATGAAGTGTCTTACTGTAAACCTGAAAATGGGAGGGTGTATTGGGCTTGTGTGGAGAGGGTGGGGGGTACAGGGGTTGCTTCTGTGAGAAGCTGCCAC
>VZTN01033915.1:1178-17111 GCA_013400515.1 Erpornis zantholeuca
TTGAAACTTTATTTGAGATGATTAGCTGGTTTTAGAATTTATTTTCTGATTTCTTAGCATTTTTCACTGATGAAAGCAGTCATCCACCAGCAAGGCTAAAGTTTCCTCTGCCAATATTTTGCCTGACATAGACTTCCCTAATGGATGATTAATGAGAAATTTGCCTTGGTAGAATAAAAAATTAGATGTTTATAGTTTTGGGTTGCTGAGCAATGATGCTGTGTAGAAGGGGGCTGTTCTTTTCATTTCCTGAAGGTCCATAGAATTGTACTTCATGCTTTTTTGGAGGGAGAGCATTTACAGTTTAATGGCATTAAGCTGCATTTGCAGCTTAAAATTACAGTAGTCAAATAGAATCATAGAAAATTTTGGGTTGGAAGGGACCTTAAAGACCATCTATAAATTCCATCCCCGTGCCATAGGCAGGGACACCTTCCACTAGACCAGGGTGCTTAAAGCTTTGGTGTTCCCAAAACCAGCCCTTACATGCTTAGGCAATGTTTCTAAATTCCTCCTGTGAGCTGTCCCTGTATCCACCCCTGTGTACTCCATTTTTGCATATAACAGAGTCTGTCAGTGATCAAGAATCTCACAGCAGTATCTGCCCAGTAGATTAAATTATTTTGAAAGGTCAAGTAGCATCTTTCCTTTACTCATGTTTTATCTGTTCTCTATACGTTAAATCACAGAATCAGTAAGGTTGAAAAAGGCCTCTAAGATCATTCTGTCCAACCATTACTCCAGCACTGCCAGGTCCACCTCTAAACCATGTCCCTGAGCACCATGCCTACACAGTTGGTAAACTCTTCCAGGGACAGTGATTCTACCATTTCCTTCTTCTGCCAGATAGTTGCACCATGCCTTTTTTATGCTCTGATTGGTTAACATACATGAAATGTACATGTGAGCCTTAATGATTCTGTTCTTGCTCTACTCATCTCTTTAACATTGTATTCGGATGGTTCCAGGTCTCCACATGCTTCTCTACAGAATACTGCAGGTACCTTGGATAAATTTCCATTAACTCTTTGATGGTCTACAGGCAACCTTTTAGTTAATCTATTATCTAAGACACATCAGTCACACTTTTCAGCTGTTTATTCCTTCAGTGGCACAACTACAGTCGTTACATTTCATATCTCTCAACCCTTCACAGCCATGCTTTTGTGTCTGTCTGGAACTCAGAGTGAAGGGTACTACATCTTGGCTGTCTAGGACACAGGCTGAGATGCACAAACCTAGAAGATGTTCACTGTGATTGTAGTCACAGATATCTGTTATTGGGGGGGGGCGGGGAGGGTGAGTGAGAAGCAAATTAACGAGTTGCCACTGCTTGGCTCCTAGATCAGAGTATAGTCCATCCCTTGATACACATTTCCATTCTTGCAGTCCAGTTGTGCATTTTGAGTTTTGAATTTTTCTAGATTAATTTGGATTCAGTTCTTTGTGCATTTCAGAAAGAGTGGGACTACACTTCCCTAAAAGATTCCTCCGTTCAGGTCGTTGCATCGATATGCAAATAAGTGGTAATTGAAAAAAATACACTTTTATCAGATGGATTTTAGTGTTATAAGAATTCTACTAAGTTGAATAACATCACAGTTCACTTTGTTATAACAAGAACATCACAATAAATTCTCATCCATTCAGTGTTCTGGCCAGTTTCTCAAATTTCATAAGACAGCAGTTAAAATGTTATTAAACCATCATGAATGCCTTCTGCTTCTGGTCTCTCTTCTCCAACAACTCACCCCTTATAATTAATTAAATGGGATGAGGAAGCAGATTAATTTTAACTACTTGAAAACATATTTCTACACCTAATAAAATATATTAATAATGGTGTTTCAGCAGCATTTCTTTCAGATCCATCCTAACTGGAAATGAAGAAATGCTTATATTGCAGCAAGGTATGGTAGTGTGATGGTCCCCATGTTTTAATGTTCTGATTTTTTCAGGCTCTCCCAGACCTTTGTAATAATAAATCTTGTCATTGCTGTCACATAACTCCTACCATATTTTAAATCCTCATCCCTGTCCTTATGCTCTGTAGGCAGGAGATAATCTCATTTTATTTGGTAAACCTCTAGGTTTTGTTTCATAAAACTGAGGGATGAGCTAAATGACAGGGAGCAAAATAAGTGAGCTTTGAGGTAATCACATTTGGTGACAGTCTGTGAAAGAGGGTAATGCATTTTTTAGGACTTCCCCAGTATTTGGTTTCTTGTGTTATTTGTGCATCAAATACTGGTTTTTACCTCTTTTTTATCTCTTAAGGGAAAGAGTAAGAGACTTCTTTCCATGATACCATTTTTAAGCAAAGTATTGATTTATTTTCATTGATCTCACTGCATAGTGTTTAAAAAATTGATGTTGCCATTCAGCAACACAGCACACTCTTGTTCTCCCTCAGTCAATACAGAATGGGTCAAACCTTGAACCACCACTTTCCATTCTGAATAGCTTTCAGTGTCACTCAAGGAGAATTCTTGGTCCAAGGAGAGGATTTAGCAGTATGTATAAAAACATCGTCGCTGATTGAAGGGGGGAGAAACTTGGAACTGACTTTACTAAAATGCTAAAAGGACTTTCAAGGTGGCTGTAGGAAGAAGCAAGCCTCAGGGTGAGGATGCAGAGGTAGGGAGCAGAGAACTGACTCAAATATTGCCTGTAGAACTTATAGAAGTGCACTCAACTTCCAAGCCATTTTAAGAGCTACAAGAGCCTGGCTCTGGCATCCCAGCATCTCATAATGGTCTGTAGAGGGTGATCCAAGGTGCCCAATTTAGTTACATAAATTCCATGTACGGTAAATGGAAATGTTGAGTAAGGAATTCAGTTTTGCTGTGCTAAGCAGGGACTTTGGCCAAATGCATCCTTAATGGAGCTCCCTTACAGAGTACGGCAACACCCTAGGGATGGGCTGAGTTCAAACATGCTGCCCTGGATTTAGTTTATGGAAAAAACTAAATTATGGAATGTATCCTAATTCTCACTCTTGCTGAAAGCCTGATTTCAGTCTCTGTATTAGGTACCAACTCTTCAGGAATTTGAGACCAAAATTCCACAAAGGAAGATAGGCACTTTATTGAGCAGTAATGTTGTTTAAAATGTAAGAGGAAGAAATGGTGGTGATGATGATGTTCCTCACATTTTGCAAAACAATCTGGGAAGGGCATATCCCTTTTCCCCACATTGTTGCTGTTTTAGTCAAAGCCAACCTGGAATCACTGAAGATAGTCAGGATGGCTCATTCACCACTGCATTCCTCTAGACTCCGTTCCTCCTTTTAGAAACTGGAAATCTTCTCCCAAAATTTCACCATCCTGACCCCCCAGTCACTGTTTTTCAAGAGACGAGGTTAGAAGTGTCCTTTCCAAAACTTGCTATCCAGTTAAGACACTTTATGAAGATGAGAGAGTTCTAGATTTGAATCCCATCAGGGTGATAAAAAACCTTCATTTATATCTCCCACTTCCTCAGCCAATGGTGTGGTAAAATCTTGAATTTCTCATACTCAAGTAAGTGTCTAACCACTGGACTACTAGAAAAAGGAAAATATCATGTCTGTGTTTTTAAATGGGATTGGTCTTTCTGCTTTAACTTTTGTATATGTTTGCTAGGTATATTCAAAATATAGTAAAATTTAAATATATAAAATAGGGTTAAATGCAGTTTGGATGTTTCCCTGCCTTAAATTTTAATTACATAAATGTTTAATTGAGAGAGAGAGAGAGCTTCTCACAAATTTGTGAAAGTAAATGTAGTCTAAAACACTTGGTCCACTGAAGGAGCAGAAACTGAATTTTGCAATAGGGCTGTGGTGCTTAAAATCCATCTATGTTCATTTTAGGCATTAAAAATAATCAGTCTGAATCTTACATCCAGCTTTGGGTAATCTATCAGTCTCCAGTAAGTTTTATCATAGACTGTATTCAATACCTTTTGCCTTACTGTATTTCAAGTGATTATCAAAGAGGTGAGATTAGATATGGTCCTGATTTTCAGGATCATCTGAAGCTTTCTGAATAGTGACCATGAAGAAAGTCCAAGGCAATTACAATGACAGTCATAGCTACAGCTAAAATAAATCACATGCCAGCCTGGAATTTCACATTGCTGGAGTTGCCATTTTCTTTTTAATAAGCCCTTTAATTAGGAGGCCATTTCAAAGATAATGTCAATGATTAGCAAAGAAAGTATCATAGTTAATTTGTGAGCCACATTCAGGTGAATGAATTAATTTCTCTCCAAAACAGGATTTCCACCTGCTGCAATATGATATGTTAGATATGGCTTTACCTCACCAACAAAATGATATTATTTCTAAAAATATGTTTCTGTGGCACAATTCTTTGGATATGACTTTGGAAGCCAGATAATCTTGCAGGCCACTTTGCACCCAGGGCCTTGATTCCTCACACCGCACTGTTCTTTTACTCCCAAGCTCTCTTTTGGAGCAACTTAACTGGTTCCCTTAGAAGCCAAATGTGGAGAACTGGGTTTTAGGACAGTTTACTCTGGAGATTTCAGTGGGCAGCATGGATATGATATCAGCAGTCTGGATCCCTTTGTATGACACAATCTCTCAGAGTTTTGTTCTAGGAGATGTCTATACACCGTCATCCCACTTCTTTAGGACATGCAACACTATTCTGCTGTCATGCTGTAAAACATGGTTTGTGAGGCTACAACACTCTGAATCTATTACTCCAGACACTTTTCAGAGGAAGAGCACCACAGTCAACTAATCATTCCTCGGGGCCAGAGGTTGTGACATGGGCTCAAAGCAGCCCTGAGCCCAGTGCTGGTGATGCCTTAGGTTTTAACTTTTATATTTTTCAAATCCTGTACTGTTAGTGTAACACTGAAGTTTCCTGTAGCTTGTTAAGTGCTGTTCTCTGTGCTAAGATAGACATTACAAAACCTCTAACTCGCTCTCCAAGGACACCCAGAACAAGAACTGTAAACCATCATCTTGGGGAGAGGGAGGGAGGCTTGGGGGAAATCACATCATTGTCTGGGTTCTGGTTGGTGAATTTATGCTGATATAAAAGTGTGAAGAACTCGTGACCTGTCATCATCCGTTTGGGGATCCACTGAGGCAGGAGCCTCTGGAGCCCAAAGCGTGCACCTGAAGGCCTTTCATATAAATACCACCTTTATTCCTGTCTAGTCTCTGCTTCTAGGTAGCCATTTAGGGACTCACTGTGCTGTGTGGATAGTGTGTGCATGAGGGCATTAACCTTGGCTGCAAACGGGTTGGCAATACTGAGCAGATATCTCTCTGGTGCGGATATGTCTAGCTGTATAAATGCAGTCTAGCAATAAGGCATCTGCACCCTTTTATAATTAATTTCTTTTACAGAGTGTCCTGATTCAGGAAGATTTTCTCGACAACTGTCTCAGTCTTGAGGAAATTTGGTAGACAGTGAAACCATACATGTGAGCTATGTTGATTCAGAAACGTCAGGGTATTTTTACATAGATGTCAAGAGTTATAAGAGCTGCTTTTTTCCCTCCAATATAATTATTTCACATATGTCCAACACATTCTGTTCAATCTCTGTCTTGTGACGATCAGTTTTGTGACATTTATAGTAAAGATGTACTGTTGTTTCTAATTTTGCTTCTCTTTAAAATTCTGCAGACATTGCAAAAGACCCAGCAGCTGTTGCTTTAAAATGCAGATAAGTAGGACACTGTGCCACTCACGGGTGCCATCATTACAGACCCATGTTACTGTTTTCTGTCAGCTAGAAGTTAATTACTTCATTTTTTACCCTGTCAATCATTTACAGAGAGACATGAACAAAGATATCTTTAGGGCATACATGGCATCTTTTTTCTCCAAGTCATTTTTTTTTGCATGAACATTATGATGATATTTCTCCTATTTAGTTTATAATGAAATGTAAGCAGAGGAAAATATTCCTTAAAACATTTCTTTAGATGTTGTTGCTGCAGGATTTATTAACATCCAATTATAATACTTCATTTTCCCTAGAAAAGAAACTTTTTTAATAAGGTTTGAAAACAGTTTCCAGGAAATTTCTCTTCTGCTCATGTCTTTACCCAAAGGCAAAGGGACCTAGTTTTGTAGTGGGAGAATTTCTCTAACAATGAGGAATACTTGGATTAACTGCAAAAAGAAATAAGATACTATATGAAGACACAAGATGTATTTAACAGTTTGGTTAAAATCCTAATATTACTGTGGTAGGTTAGAAAGATGTGCATACATCCACAGTCTTGTAAACTGAGCCATATTTATGTAGATTTAATTTTAATTATTGTTTTAATTATTTGTTATTTGTTATTTAATTTTAATTATTTGTTTTAATTATTGTAGGCACTGAGACTTGAGCCAATAAAATTCTGTAACAGACAAGAAAAATTTAGTTTTGCATTGAAACACAGAATTAGTCTGTAACATTTGTGTTTTTAGGAATATTCAGTGCTCTTAAATCCTTGATGTCCTTTCAATCCTTTCATTCAGTGTAATCATAGAACCACACAATAACTTGTGTTAGAAAGGACCTTTAAATGTCATCCAGTTCAATCCCCCTGCAATGAGCAGGGACATTTTCAACTAGATGAGGTTGCTAATCGTGAAACAATGCTTGATATTGGAAAACCAAAAGATTACTCAAAATTAAATTCAATAAAAGTATTTAAATTGCTTTGATTTAAAATTCTTAGTAACTGTGCCAAGACTTTCAAAAAAGATTTAAGCACACCATCCCTTTAAACCTAAACAACAGAGGAGAGAAAAAGGGAAGAGCATAATATGAAAGAAGTGTTTTGATAATAGCATAAAAATAGTTGTATCTATTAGTCAATTAGTGTTTCTCATATCTCTAAGCTTTCTCTGAAGGAGCAACTAGGTGAAGAAATGGATGTATAGAGAATGACTTGCATAGCCTGAAGAAAATTATTGTTCCTAAGAGTGGATCCCAGCTGTCTATGGGCAGCTGGATCACACTTGCATAAACGGGGCTTCAGCTTGAACTCCTTAGCTGGATTCAACAAATATGGCAAGATATAAACATAAAAGTTGTCTTTCATGCAGGTTGTCACAAGCCAAAAGACAACTGTCTCAAGGTATACAGATCAAACCCAAGCCCAGGTGCTGTAGGGTGAATGCGTGAAAGTGAACATGACCACCAAACTCAGGTGGACCAAAGGTCCTTCCCTCCAGTTATTCTGTTTCCAATAGTATCTGACAGCAGATCATCTGTGACCATCGAAATATCTCTGGATGGATTTTTCTCTTCCTTGGAAGACTTTTTTAGACCCATTGAAGTTTTCAGAATCCACAATGCCTACTTGTTAATTGCATACTGTATATTATGTTAGTGGCTATATTACACTTGCCTCCATTCTTCTTGGGAACAAGTGCCCCCTATTCCCTCTTTCTTGAAATCTGTAATTTCATTAATTTTATTATGCTTTTTTCTTGGTCATCTCTCTTAAAGCTGAGGAGGCTTAGTCTGTACAGTCTGTTCCTGTGAGAAAATTGCCCTTATTACCTGTTCTGTTCCTTCTTTGCCTTTTCCAGGTCTTCTTTGGGATGAAAGGATCAGAACTGTCTGTAGAGGTGTGTGGGTGTCTCTATAATAACAATTATTTATCTTGTGTTCTTTATTAATTTCTTTAAATGGCATGTACAAATTTGCCTTTTTCACTAATGCCAAGCATTGAATTCATGTTTTCCTAGAAAAATACTCAAAGTCTCCAGCACTTCTTCCATGGGGAGTATTTGCTTACCCAGTATATATCAGTATGTAGATTTACCAAGGACTGATATTCCCCATGCTTCCCTTTGCATTTATTCACATTGAATTCCATAGAATCATGGAATAGTTTGGGTTGGAAGGGAACTTAAAGATCATGTAGTTCTAGCACCCTTGACATGGATAAGGATACCTTCCCCTACACCAGGTTACTCAGAGCCACACACAACCAGTACTGTTCCAGCACCTCACCACCTTAATCATAAAAAATTTCTTCCAATCTAACCCTACCCTCTCTCTGATTAAAACCATTACCCCTTGCCCTATTGAAACAGGCCCTGCTAAACAGTCTGTCCTCATCTTTCTTATATGCCCCTTCCAAGTACTGAAAGGCCACAATGACAAGTCCCTGAAGCCTTGTCTTCTCCAGGCTGGACAACCACAGCTCCCACGGCCTGTCCTCACAGGAGAGGTGCTCCAGCCCTCTCAGCATCTTCCTGGCCTCCTCTGGATTCACTGCAACAGGTCTTTGTCCTTCTCATGCTGGGGACCCCAGAGCTAGACACAGCACTCTGGGTGGAGTCTCATGAGAGCAGAGGGGCAGAATTCCCTCTCTCAACTTTCTGGTCACATTTCTTGTGCTGCAGCCCAGGACACAGTTGGCTTTCTGGGCTGCGAGTGGATATTGCCAGGAGTGTCTCCAAGCATTTTATCATCCAGTCACTGGACATTTTATAATTATTTTGCAAATCTGAGTCAATTTTCACTTTTTCTACCCTTGATACTTCAATGTCTCTAATAACTATTATTGTGTCATTTTTCATCACCTTTTCTAGATCATTTACAGGATCTAGATCTTATCATTTACTCTCATGTTAAAATAAAACCTTTTTTATTAACCCTTTTTTTCCTATCCTTTAAACATTTACTAATCCTTCCCTTGTAGACCACTGGCTTTTTTTCTTTTTCTTTACATTTCATGTTATTTCAGTGAGGAAGTTGTAAGTTTTCTGGAAATTGAGGTGATATTTCTGGTCCGTGAGTTTAACGTTCCTAAGGAAGTTAAGTAGATCTACCTGTGTTGTGTCCCTTTAAGAAACTGGCTCAGTAGTTTCCATTTCCCCATGTTTGAGTCATTCATCTCATCCTGGTAGTTTATTACTATTCATTTTATTGATTTGTTATTAAACTTTGCCTACTGACATATCAGGTGCAGATGGTTCCATTGATTTGACAGGTCTGAAAGGCTCTTCTGTGGGTTCATCCTTAAACACATTCTGTAGTTGATTGTAAATAATTCATTTAACTTTATTGGTATGGCCTTTTCTTTCCTCAGCTCTCTTATTACACCCCAATGCCCTGTGTAATTGGTATTTAGTTTCTGAATGCTGCACAATCCTTACTGTAGTTATCCTATAGCCAGAGAAATACCATCTATCCTTGCTTTGTAAAGCACAGCCCCAGAGAGAGACAGACACTTGGTAAAGGATACTGAGTAATGAAACACTTAGGTCTGCATTCCCTCAAAAATGTCTCCAGCTTTGAGCACAGAACTCCCAAGGAGAGATCTCACTGACTGAGGGAGAAGCTGAGTATCAGCTTGAAGGCAGGAGATGAATTTGGTGCCAGGGGCTGGACTCACAGCAGCAGGCACACTGAGTGTTGGGATACCTAGAGCAGCCAATCGAAAAAGCTAAGGAGAGATGTGTGTGATGCTCTGACTGCTGTTGGCCTCCGTGACTTAGAGATGGAAGGCACTCTCTGCTGCCAGCCTTTTTGTCATGCCCACCTCCTGCTCTAGCACTTCCTTCAGGCTGGTCATGCACGAGCTGCCAACGAGGATTTGAGGAGGTAGAAGGGATTTCCAGCTGACAATGATGTTGTAAGGCCAGGACATTTCTGTGGCCTGCTTTGCACCTCGGGTGTGACAGGATTCATGGTGGCACATCCTCACCTCGGTGTCCCTGCAGAGCATGGCAAGGCAGGGCCAGGCCTGCCCCAGTGTCTGCAGCTCTCTGAGCAGTGAGTGAACCTGGCCTGGGGCACAGGCTCGTGCTGGAGATCTGCTGAAAGCACAGACATCCCCACTGCAGCAGGCAGGAGATCCCTCGGCCTTGAGTAAAAGGGAGGAACAATACAAACTCTCAAAAGCAAAGCAAGGAAATGAAAAATCTCAACCCACCTCCCTAAAGACCAGTACTGCAATGGAACTGGTAATTAGAGGCAGTAAATTATTGCTACAGCTGTGGGAGATACAAAGATTCTCAAAAGCAGTCCTGCTAGTGGGAAGATCTTTTTGAAATTTTCCCTCAGAAGCAGTTTCATGCTGCAATGAGGCTTTGCTTAATAAAGGCCTTTCTGGTAAAGAAGATAGTGCCTCTATCTACCCTTTAAAGGAAGAGAGGCTCTTGCTCTTAAGTTCAAAAAAAGGATTTTAACATACAGATTTTTGTGATCATAAGGCAAAGGCCCTTTTGAAGATAAATCAAGTTCCATAGAGTTGATTTTTAAGGTGTTTTTAAATTCATATTTATTTCATCACATTGTATCTTGTACTGACTTGCCTGTTTATATAAAAAAAATGAAAGTCCATTGCAATACAAAATCACTGTTTAGAGTCTTTTCACCGACTTGGTTCACTTTACTGAGCTTGCTGACAGAACTGTAGGGGTACATCGTAGCTGTAGAAAAGAAACATTTCAGACTTTCCTGGAGAAACAGATATTTCCTTAGCAAAATATTTGAAAGGAAACACTAGGTTAATGAGACAGAGACAGAGGAAAACTATTTAGAATATAGCATTTGCTCTGCTAGTTGGATGATATATTAAACAACCAAATGTAATTTGATCCTGTAAGGCCAGAGTGGTGAGCTGGACACAGCAAAAATGTTTGGATATTGATTTGCTAAAATGATTTAAAGACTACACACTTGTGAACCTAGTTCTTTGGACAATCTATAGAGTTAAGGCAGATTCATGGCAAAGGTGGTTTGAAACTCTTATTTACACTATTTCTGTTTACTGCAACACAGCACTTTATGTGCTATAGCAGCTTTCATGTTGCTGAAGTAATATGAATTAATCTTCACACACAGCCCTTGACAGAGGAACACAAGGGTCAAAATTTATTTGATATAACATTGACACATACCTGGAAACTCCACAGTTCCACAGTAATTGTCCCTCCCTGACCTCTGTGAGTGTCCCCAGCTCCCTGAGATGTCTGGCAGCCTATGGGTTGTCTGGGCAGCATTCTTGTGCTGGGAATCACTCTCCCCCAGCTGACTGACAGGTGAGAGTCATCACCTACATGCAGGGAAAACCGTCAGCTAACGGAAGAGTTCAACCAAATTCTCCTTAAGCCACATTTTCATAATTTGTCACCCACAGATAATTCTAGTGTTTGATTTTTTTTCTAACTGGATTGCTTTATTTGTTTTTTAAAATACTGAACATTTTCCACATCCTTTTATCTGTCAGCATTAATGCAAGTCATGCAGACAATTTCAGTTTCTCACCTTCTGTATCTATTCTCCTCTATAAAAGTAACCTCAGGTTTGTCTTCCAACTACCCTGGCTCAGAAGAAAGGTGCGTCTAGCCAAGTGCCCTTCCTGTGACAAGTGTCCTTTCTGTGGCACTGGTTAGCAGCAGATGTTTAGGGAGCATATAGGAACGGGGCACATATGGTCTGAGCCTCTCCTCACTGTTCACCACAACCTTCTCCAAAGACAGCAACCTTCCTCAGCCCCTAAATAAATCACTAAATTAAATTACCGTTTCCATGTTAGAAGTGAAAAAATGTGAAGTTCCTACAGCTTGTAAATGAGGCTACAAAATATTAACAATCCTAAAAATTGGCCCAGGAAAAAAAAACCTGTTGATGAATATTTCAATCTTTTACACATCAAGTGAAAGAAAAACATCTCTTCATTCACAGACATTTGTTTGTTCACTTTCTTTCTTGTTTGTTTTTCCACAACTTCCTGGCATATCAGAATAATAAAAAAAAAGAATATTTTTTGAGTCCCTATTCTGTCACTCTGTAAGACTCTATTCATTTTGATGGCATGGGTTTTGTATAAGCAAATGCTAAATGACAGTGTAATTTATACTTTAGGCTTTTCTGACAAAATGTGTAGCTCTCATGGAGGTTTCTATTGAAATCAAAAACATTCCACTCTTTATGTTCAATTTACCCATCACAGCCATCGATATGGCCATGTTACCACATTTTCTGAGCACTTCACAATACCCTCTTTGCGTATTCTTATTTTACCATTAGGAAACTGGACACTGAATCAGAGTGAATTCACACCATCTATATCAGCCCGTTTTTCTCATCTGATGAAAATGCTCAGAATTATTCCTTTCCCATAGGCATTTAGCTCTCTCCATTACTCTCCAGGGAATTTATATTTCTATAAGAATATCTGCATTGCACCTAATTTGTTTTCCCAAAATAAGAACAAAAGAAAGCCCTCTCTAGTGTAATCCCACGGCCATACCAGGACTGCCTACAATGCCTAAGGATTGCTCAGCCACTCAACACATTGTAGTTCCCAAACCACTTTCAAGGGATTCAAGATCTTCTCAGTGTCAGTGCTTGATTCCAAACATCATCTGAAATTGTACACAGATTAAGCATCTCTGTACCATCCTCAGTTACCTTCATCAAGGCACTTTTAAGCCAACTGAAGTACTTTTTTCCCCCACAGAAAATGCTCTCAGACACCAAAGTCTGTCATTTTATACAGAATATATTTTAACAATTCTTGATATGCCCAAAAGTGATAAATACGGTCTAAACTCCTGTATCTGAAAATATTTTATACTTCAGTCTTTCTGAGAAGATATAGGTAATTTAGTTTGAAGGAGACCATTCTGATGTTGCATGTCCAACCCCCCTCTCAAAACGTGGTTAGAAAACTTCTTGTAATATTTTCTCTATTGGGAGAGTGGGATTTGCTCCTCCTTCCTACAGTGGAAACACGACTTGACCTCATGCATCTCCTTGTTAAGGACAAAGTTTGTTATTTTTTTGGAGGCTTTTCCTCCACCAAAGTGGAATAGAATGAAGGGAAGAAAATATTTCAGTTGGAAGGGACCTACAAGGATCATCTAGTCTTAAAGCCTGATGAGTTCAGGGTGGAACACAAATTAAAGTGTTTTGTTAAGGGCATTGTACAAATGTTTCTTAAACACTGACATTGACCAGCTCTCAAGGAAGCCTCATGAAATACCTCAGCAGGGCCAGCAAGCAAAATAATATGAGGAAATTTTTGGACCAGCCCACGGTGAACATGACACGCAAAGACAAGCTTGTTACACTGATCCCTTCTACAACTTTCCCAGCTACAAGATCTTCTTGTAGGGGGCATTATTCAGTGTCTTTAAAAAACACAGGAAAGATGTCAGCATAACCTTTAAGCCAGTGAAGGAGTTACTATTCATTTATAGCTGTCAGAGATATAAACTGGTTTTTTTTACCATTTTTGCCTCAGTCTTGTGTTTCCTGCACACACATATCTAACATTAACTGGCTTGACACCATCATTTGACTTAGGCTTAGGAAATGGTAGTGGTTTATGAGCTTTCAAACTCAGTTTTACATGCTGAAATATGCAATTAATTTCTTTAAAATAAATTTATAGAAATGGTTTACCTAGGAGCAATATTAGAAAAGCAACAGCACCTGTGAATTATTTTCTACTACATACAATGTGTTGTGGCAAAGTTAGGTCTAAGTACATGTAATCTGTTTGAAATTGGTCAGATTACTCAAATGCTAAGCCAAATTTGGTTTAGGAGCCTGACTCAAGAGACTGCTAGTTTCACTTTGATTAAGCTTAAGGATGTGGTTTTTACTAAATATTTCCCACCTAAATTTAATTGCTAAGTAGAAGTAAGGGTTTGTGGTTATTTTTTTTTTCCTGCAGGACAGGAATGTCTTAAATCAGGGCAAAGTAAAACCAATATAGGTAGAAATTTGTAATGGCAGGGGGAGGGAAAAGAAAAATCAGGTTTTCCTAAATATTTGATTTTAGGCTTTTTATTGCTATAAGACTCATTTCAAATGAAGATAGTAAAAGGAAAGGTCCCAGTTCAGTTGCTTCAGTCAGGAATTACATACAGAATGAGGAGTATCACTGTAGACAACACTATCAAATCTCTGAGCTTCATTCATGGCAGCAGGAACTTATCCTAGTTCCTGGTTTCTCCTAGCTCCTAGCACCATCCAGGAGCAAGCAATCAAAGCACTTCTGTTACTGCACCAGACCTTCATCTTGTCAGCCTCAGAGCAGCTTAAGGCAAATTCTGTCAATCTTGCAGCTGCTTAGGGTAATGTTTTCAAAGCGACTTAGCAATTCAAAGTCTAATCTTCATTTAAAGTCGACAAAACCTTGTCTCAGATGTGCTTAATTTACCTTTAGAAATGGGACGCAGGAACTTCTGGTGTTGCCCTTAATGCTGCTTTTGAGCACATGTGAGCTGGAACTCCCAGGAAGGAGGGTGTGGATAATGCAGTGGAGCGAATGAGGAGTTGCAAGGAGCTCAGCACACCGTGGGCCCTAATTTGTTGTTTCACAGAGAGAAGCTAAGAGTTTTAGCATCATCCTCTTGCAGCTTTGTTTCAAAAATATTAAATAAGTACTGCTGCTGTTAAATGTTTTGGGTAATAGTGGTAAATCAGCAGGTTTTTTTTTCAAAGCACATTTCTGAAGGAAATTGACAACCAGGCACATAGTGAGACCATCAAATCTAATCATTAACAAGGAGTAACAGTCACATTGTTTTGACACTGATGAGGTGACATCAAAGACTATTATTTTAATTTTTCATTTTTGTTTGTTTGTTTATTTCTGCTTTTGAATATTCTGGCACCTTATTTTCAAGCTTTTGCCCGTGAGGAGCAGACACTTGTGAAAACTGGTGCTGAATTATTCATTTGACTCAAGAAGATGGAGGTTTATAGCAAATATCATCTACTAGAAAATGTTCAACCCAATCACAGAATAAAACTTCACAGGATAAACCTCTTTGTGATAAGTCAGTGTTGACAGATAAGAGTTCAAGGAATCCACAAAACAGGTTGACCAAATAAAACATTTCTTCTCACAACTGCTGCTCTTGCAGGCGAACTTTCTCTGTTTTTTCCATTACAGGTTAGAAGATTTCAGTCGAGTTCAGCTCAGGCCTGTTCCATTGATTTTTGTATAGTTCTGCCTTGTAACTCTGACATCTTTAGAGATTTCATGTTTGGCCTCATGAAGCAGAGGTTATGTAGAGGCACCCAACCTTTTTACCATAAAAACTCATCTTTAGACTTCAATTGCATTTGGATTTTTGCAAAATTACTCTTCTTCAAAATTCACCTTGAAAGAGACAAAGTCAAACCCAGAAATTAATCGTATTGCTTCCAAAAGAAGTCTATGCGAAAACCCAAAGAAAGGATTCATTCTACAGGCAACCTCCTGCTGATTGAGTAAACTCCTAATGAGTTCCTCAAGTTTTGACCTAGAGACAAAAGGTTTTCATGATTTCTCAAACAGTTGCATCCAACAGAGTTTATGGATTTAGTGCATTTCTCCACATTAGGCAGGATAATTAATTTCCATAATAATTTTCAGTCGTTTTCCACAGTGTAGTTGCTTTTTGCATGAGGCTTCTTATTAACTCAGCAGAACCTACTCAGTCAACACAATAATAATGAAAATCCAAATTCTGACTCTTTCACTGTCAAAGGACAGCACTCAAGGCCAAGCAGAAACCATTACTGGGAAAAAGCTGTTGCAAAGAAATATCTTGACTTTTCCATAATGCCTTCTCTCCTCAGAGCAGACAATGTTCTGTCTCATTAATACTATCTCTGAGTTTTGCTTGTCTGTACTTTTTCATAGCTAGAGAACAATCTTTTTTCCAATAGCAGATTCTAAAGGTTGGAGTGTATAAAGAGATTTATTATGGTAGGAACAAGTTATTATGATGATATATTATGATTCATAATGTTATGAGCTTTTCCATGCTAGGAAACTCTGTAGAGTTTCCCCCTCTTACAACAGAAGTCAGAATATTCAGACTGACAAGGTTCCAATGTTGATTTCTTGGGAGAAAAGAAAAAAAATCCATTTTTCTAACACAAATGTCTGAATTTAGGCTGGTGGAATCTTTTTTACTAGTAGAGGAATTGTGCTTAG
>VZTN01033929.1:314-22326 GCA_013400515.1 Erpornis zantholeuca
TTTGCAATTTCACCTCATAGGGACAAGAGGGGGGACTGGAGGAAAACACAATCTCAGGCCAGTGAGGCTGGTGCAGTGTTACCCACTTTTGGATCTGCCAGTGTTGGTGGAGCATCTCTCCTATAATCTGAGAGAGATGCTCTAGTAGAGGGTTTAGGACAAAATTTAATTTATTTGAAGGCACCATGATTTTTCTACAGTATTTCAAGGTCTACGGAGAAGACCGGACTCTGAATGCAGAGGCTTGGCATAAGGATTCAGATCCCAACTGACCTCACAATCCAAAGCAGACAGGTTCTCTCAAGTATTTAATAGGGCAGATTGTTGTTTCAATGCAATAGGTCATACCTGTTGACCTGGAAAACATTTTCCTTTTTTTGCTTCTATCACCAAAGTGAACTACAGCTGATCCTGACAAAATACAACTAGTTGAGGATGGGAACTCAATCTGTCTCTAAAGTATCACTGAGAAGAAATGAACTGAAATGTTAATGTACTCAAGTGCCCTTTCAGGACGTTGTTTTTCTTCTCAGCAGAAGGTGGGACAGATAGGCCATTAGAAATAATAAAGGATAGTTTCCAGCTATAGTTGCAATTTATATATAAAGTATGTTATTACTGAACATTTCCATAGACTGAAGAAGGGAGTTGGCATCTAGTGTTAGCTGTAGTTCTTGTTAGTGCTGAATGCACTGCGGAGATTTGGTGTGTTGCTTTGTTTTCATTTTGTAACTAACACATTGACAGCCATGACATTCTGCTGCTGCTTGTTTATCACTGTCAATAAGACAACTTGACATATAGAGCTTGCAGGTAAACACGCACTAAAGGCACTAAAGATTTGATCCCTTTTTTATTACAAAACTTACATGACAGAGAAAGGCAATGATATGTGAAGTATTTTAGAGATCAGTTTAATGGTAGATCATGATATTCTGAATTGTCATTAGCACTGTATCTGCTGCATTCAGCTGTCATTCTTTACAACTATAGCTGTTTTTACTACCAAAGTCCTGGTTTTACTTGTTGTGTTTTTTAGGTGTAGTTGATAGCTGCAAAACCTTTGCTTTTTATATGACAAATTGGAATCAAATATTAATGTCAACATTTCAAGAAAATGTCAGGCGAAGAGGACATGCAGACAGAAAGTCTGATTCTCCTTTCACTTATATAGTGTATTTCTTTCAGAATCAACATGGAATTAAATTAACAGAATAGTTATCCATGATGTTTTCTTTGTAATCTTGTTTCCGTATTTGGAAATGGGAGGTCTTGGCTGTTTTGTACTAGATCAGTCTCCTCTGTGCCAAGCTTTACTTGGGCAAGGAATCTATTGGCAAACGCATATATTCACCTTTCTGAATTTGATATGCCATATTTAATAAACCCAGTTTAGAAAAATACTTCATTTCTCTAGTGACTCCACTGTAATATAGAAATAAGAGAATGTGTTTAATTAGTGATAGAAGGTTTATTTAATGTGAGTCTTTTAATAAGACAGGTTATGCTACTTGGTATTTCCTCATGAAGTAAGCTCTGTATACAGATGATCTGTGCTAAACAAAAAGTAGTGGCAAGCAATTTCACCCTCTTCCAGGTATTAAAAGATCAGTAATTATTTTTTGTGTTAAAGTTTACGATAGTATGAAAAATGCAACTACAGGTAGACTGGGTATGTTCAGCAAAATGTTATAATTAGTTGTATGTCAAAGTCTCCTTTCCTGCATACTTTAAGTATGACTTTTTTTTTCTTCCCTTATAGTGATTAAAATAATGGTGAAGCCTGGTCCCAAGGTGAGAAAAATATTTGGAAAAGCCATAATGGGTTTATGTGGATTTTGGGTCAAGTCTGTGGGGAAATGTTCATGAAATCTAGGCTTAGAAACTTGATATAGAATAATGAAAAATGAGGTGAGGTGATTTTCAACGGCATTTTTTTTTGACAGCATAAGGCTATGAGATTCTTACAGGAATGTAGACTGGGGTTTAGAGGTACTATAAAAAGAACATTTAATTTGATCTTCTATCATTTTAGCTCAATTTAGGCTTTTAACAAAGATAAGTCTCATTAAAGTACTACAGAAAATTTCTGAACAGAAAAGATAATAGTTTTTTGTGAGAAGGAGTAGAGAGTTGTGTGTTTTTTTCATCCTTAGTATAGAGCACTGCATCAGGGTTTAACTCAGAAACTAAGAAGGAAAGAAAGATTAGGAAGAGGCTGAAGTTCAAAAATTGCCTTCTATTTGGGAAGATCCAAAAATAAATTGCACTGTATGCTGTACAAATGATTAACATTTGGCAACATTGGAATTAATCTCATTGTGGGGCAGGATACAGCAGATTTTTAGTGCTCAGCAATACAATTCTATTTTAAGGCAAATTGAAGACTCTCACTGTTCTTGAAGCACGGGGAAATCTCAAGAATGCAGAATGCAATTTCCTAATTGGATACCAAAAAGGCTAATCTTCCTTTTCCTGGGGGTGTGTGTGCGTGTGCGCGCACGTGTGTGGAGTTGTGTCAGTTGTAATTATAAGATGCCAAGAATTTAGCCAAAGGAAAGTAGTCAAGCCTTCAGTGTTTAGTCCCTTGGAAGTAAAGATGCTTCTAAGAGCATAGTCCTTTCTGATACACTGCTCCTCTGTGAGTTCAGCATGGACTTGGTGTCTCATGTAGTGAAGCGTCAGCAGGGTTTCCTGCTGCCAGTGGGATTATCCTTTGTCAGTCGCCCTGGCAAGGTCTGAATATGCTAGGTTTGAGATTAAAGGCCATAATAACCTCACATAAGACCTGAGGGTCTGAGATAACAGAATACTCTTGAAGATGGCAAAGGAGGACGATGCTAGGGGTGCAGTAAGGTTGTAAAGTAGCATGATGTAATTTCTTTGACTATTAAATAATCATTTGTCTTGGTCGTGGTATTTTACTGTAGTATTTCACAGAAATTTGGTATTGGCAGTTTGCAGTTAATAACCAAGAATTGTGATAAACAAAGCTTTTTAATTTTTGTGTGTGTAAACTAGTCCTTTAGTACAATCAGTTAAAAGGAGTTAACATTCAAACATTTATCTTCTCTGAAAATATTTCTGCTGATGTCCTTGAGATCTGGAGAAGCCCTAAAGGCTGAAATAAGTAAAATTTAATTTTTAAAGAAAAGACACTGAAAAATTTCAAGGAAAAACTCAAAAGATAATGACTAAAGGTAAAGAGTAGGTGATTAGTAAAGAAAAGTTGGAGACTATGCTAGAGTCCATTAGTGCACATTGTAAGATGCTGCTGCAGCAGGGATACCAGCCAATAGACTTTTTTCTTTCAAAAGTTTCTAGTCCTAAATTTAGGGTAGTTTTTCCTTCACCAGTTCCCAACATGTGTAATGACACTTTATTTACTCGTGCTTGGTCTTTGCTGAAATCTCTTACCATAGAACTTTGTCCTGTCCTATTTCACGTTCAGGCTGTCTGTTACCAGAGGATCTACACCAATGTTCTGAAAACCATTTAGGAATGGGCTGCTTCCTTGTTTTGCTCTTATGTAAGGGATGCATTGCAGAGCATCTTGCAGCACCACATGCCCAAGTTATTCGGAGTTTTTTTGTACAAAGCAGGAACTTCATAGTGTAGTGCATATGAAAACATATTTCGGAGTAATGCAGTCTCTAATATCTATAAGAAAGGGGTCAATTACTTTGAGTTAAATTTAGGTTGAGCGTAAGAATAATTCCTTCAAGAAATTCAACACTTGGTGATATGCTTGTTCATTATTCTGTTTGAATTTATTAAAAGAACAATGCCGGTATTTCTAAACTTCCACTTTTGCTTAAAATTCTGTAGATTCCTTTACTGATCCTTTGAAAACTTTTTATTATTCTTGAAGATTAATAAGTAAAAGTTACTCCTTTAGGGTCTGGAAATAATATTCTCTTATGGAACTGTGCATATTGAATTGGATTCTTACATTGTTTTTCTGAATAGCTGCTGCTATTCACAGTGAGAATGAAGCCAGTCTTTGCTCTTAACAAAAATGACTAATGGCTTTATTTTCTTTAGAACCAATGGAAGATGATAGCCATTTTGGAGGAGAACCATTTTTCAGTAATTTCCCTGAGGAAGACTATTCTGATGCGGCAGATTTGACAGATAACATTCTGTCAGTGATTAAAAACAATCAAAAAAACTACATGGTACCAAAGTTTGGTTCTGTACATATTGTCACCTCTGCTCAATAAAGACATTAAGGATGACGTTAAGGGTAATATCTCTATATATATTTAGGAGAAAGAGAGACCCTCCTTTTCTTTTCCTCAGTTGCTGAGCTAAGATGTGTGTAAATAAGCAGATGATGTCTGGTACATTTACATGCCTAAGAGAAGAGCACTGTTGGAGCTGACTTAGAGAAACTTCTTTAGGACTATTCCCAAACATTTAGACTAAAACTAGGACTAGATCAGCTGCTCTGAAACATGAAGGATCAGGAAGGCATAGCAGATGTGTCACATACACACATTTCTTGCTATATCTGGGAATATTAATGGGGGAAGCTGAACTGGTCTGAGCATTTTTGCTGGTGCTACCCTCGCTGTTAGTAAACCTACAGCTTCAGTTTGAAAGACAGAGGGCAAGCACTGTTTCTCAGCATTTCTCTAATTTATGGTTTCTGTAGATGCACCATAAGTGGGGTGTTTTGACTCTTTCTTGTTTCTCTGTAACATACCGTGATTTTTTTGGTATTTTATGAAGGTTAATATTTAATAAAATAGTTTTAATACATGCTAATGAATTAGGATAAAAAGTATCTTAGGTAGTATTTACTTCATGTGGGAATTTCTTATATTGTTTTTTCACCACACATGGTTAGTATATTGAAACCACCTTAACTCTCCATAACACAGACATGGTGGGTGGAGTTAGGAAACAAAACATCTGTGATTTCTTTAAAATTAATTTACTTTTATTTGGGATTCTTAAACTTCACTGTCAGTAGGATTCAGTCTAAACTTCTTGTCTTGTTGATCTGCTTGGTATCCCTGTCATGCATTTTATTTTAAACTGTTGCAACTCTCTTACCTTAACTCAGCATAGCTTTCAGTAAGGGAGAGAATAATTGGAATGTGCAGTTTTTTTCAACATTTTTGCTATTTAATATTTGCAGATATGATAATTAAAAATGTCATGAGACATGTTTCTTTAGGGATGAGGAAATTGCAGACATGCTAGAAGTAGTGTTAGAACAACTGGAACATTAGAAAGCTTTTTGTGACAGCAGCCTCTGTTGATTTATCTGAGAAATATTGTAGTGTTACATTAATCTCCACTAGTATAAACAGAGCTTTTATTGGAAAGAAAGCATCTGATTAGGTAAAGTTCAGAATAGGTAAGTAATATAATGATATTGCAAATTTTAGACTTAAATTTCGCTTTAAGTATAGGTTGAATGAGCACAAACTTTACCAGTTCTTGTTATAAAGACTGGCATGTTTTTGAAAGGAAATTGTAGTTGTGAAGTACATATCTTAAGGAGATAAACTAAAGCCTAAACTTCTTTTTAGGCACACGGGACATTTGGCTTGCAAATATTTTTCTAAGAAATGAACCCTGACTTGGTTTTGTTTAAACAAACAGACAAAGATATGCCAGTGAAATACTTTTCATCTGTAGAGTAGCTATTTCTTTTCAGTGAGACAGCTGATCTTTTCCAAATGTATCTAATGATGAAACCCAACTCAACTATACATTGCTTGCTGAAATATGTATTTTCCCAAATCATATGATATACTAATATTACTGTACTAAATCACCTGTCACCCTGAAATCTGTATGTGCTTTTTCTGTCTTGTTCTTCAGTTTGCTAAATTTGTACTTTTCTAATGTTGGCAAGAAGTGTGGGAATTTCTTTGTATCCTACAAATCAAAAGGGATGACTGAGTTAGAACATAGTTCTTTTTTTCTTACCAAACTTATTTTCTCTTTCCTGTATACTTGTTCTATTATTGACATTAAACTATGTGACATCTTAAATGCCTTAATTGTAGAACCTAATTATCTTCTTAATATCTGTGTAGTACTCTTGAACTGAGACCAATAATTTTAACTGCTTCCCTCTATTAAGTTGGCAATTTGTTTTAAATGTGTGGTTTTCCTTCCGTCCCATTTTCTGTTGACACATCTGTTCTTATTTGCTTTGTAATAACACTGTAATTCCTCTTTCACAATATTTTGTATTCCTTAATTTCTTCCATTTTGGACTGTTTTCACACCAGGGTGTCCTTTGTCTCTATGGCAGTGAGAGGTAGACTAGGACATTGTTGCGAGCCTTAGTGTGAGAGACTTTATTTTCTCCTTTGATGGGAGAAATATACCAAAATTCTGTCCGTGTAACTGGCATGATATGGTAGTTCTCATGATTATCTTTGTAATTAATTTTCTCCAGGCTGAAAAATAAACAAGCAAACAAAGCAATGTCAACAAAAGTATAGTATCTGTTTTGTAACTGATTCCAGGTGTTTATCCCTTACATGCTAAAAAGACAAAAATTTTCTCCCTCCTGAATGAAAATTGATGAGAAGCACTTTTTTTCTCCTCTTGTTGTGGTCAGATATGTTTGAAAAAATGTTTTCCAAAAACTGCAAAAGGGTCAAGGCCTTTTCAAATCCTTTCTTAGACATTTAATACACCTTTAAAACCTAGATTGTTACTGTCCTTGTGCCCTCTGTGTATCCTTCACATCTTACAGGATTTCTGTGCTGAATATGATGCAACAGTTTTTATAGCTGCATTATACAAAAAAGGCAGGTGGAGGGAGGAGGAGAGAAGAGTTTGAAGAGACAAGTTACATGAGCTCCTGTCATTTGTGGAATAGTGCAGCATTTGGTACAGAAGGTGCACTACAGCACCATTCTCTCCTTGATCACAAAACTATTACTTCATTGTACAAGGCTCTCTGGCTGTTAAAGCACCCTTGGCAGGTCTCTGCATGGAGTGTTTCTTTCTTAGCTTTTATTTTTTAAGATATTAACTGTTTATGCCAGTTTCCAGAGATCCCTTTTATACAGTTCACCATTGTTTTTTGTAGACACAAACTGTAGCCTCTCAATCATATTGTCATTCTCTTTCAACATATCTAGCTGAATTCCCTCCAGCTCTACAGATGTGATATGAGCTCCCAGTCTCTTACTGTTCAGCCACTCTTGGCTATGCTGTGGCATTGTATGCAGAAGTCAGGGAATAATTTTTGCCCTTGTTGCCTTGGGCTGGTGCATTAGTGAAGTGGCATCTGAGGAAATGGAACAGCAACAGCCTTATGAAACACATGAACAGGCATGTGAAAGTCCCATGGATAGTCTTTTACCTCACATATGTCATCTATTTTCTTTTTTTTTCCTCCTATTGTCTAGCAAATATATTTTAAGGGCTTTCTCACTAGCTGAATTTTGAAAGCCTAATAGGAAGAGCATGACAAGAACTTTATGTATTTGTAGTGAAAAGATGGTTCATTATTTCTTTTATTCATGGTGAGAAATATGAGAGGCACTTTTAAAGAAACTGTGTTTCAAATTTTACTGGGATTTAGAAGTTTATAGTGTTTATGTTTTGACATTAATTCCTTCCTTTACAAAATGTTTTTCATTATTTTCGCTGTATTTCTGAATGTATGCTTTAGTGAGCATTTGGTATTTCTTGGCAATACTGTGCTATTCAAACTTGCTGTTAGTAACGCTGCTAGTACCAAATAGACAGCATCCACAGAAATCTTACTGAATGGGAGCTGTGCAACAGACAGAGTGGGCTGAAAAGTGGTGGCTCCTAGCCCAGCTTCATCAATGGTACTAGGAGCATGAGGCAAAGGAAGGGAGTGGAATGAACATTAGATGTGGGGAGCTGAGGGCCAGAGTCAGTGGAAGCAGCTATTGATTCTAATCGTGCTTTGCCTGCCCCGTGAATACAGGACTTGGGGGTGGCATGGCCCAGGAGCTGGAGCCACAGAGGAAGCTGACATCAGTGTCCCTGGAGCTGGCACTGAACAGCAAACCAGTGTCCTTTCACTTGTCAGTCTTGCACCCTGCTCACAGAGGCTGGGTGCCAGACAAGTAGGAAAAGAGTTTTGCAGCAAGGCTCTATCTTGCCTGCAGGTGTTTAGGTCTTTCAGTGTTTATTTTGGGGTTTTTCTCATGTTGTTTCTTTGAGTTACTAAACTGTATGTTATTTTGACTTCTTGATTCTCCCATGTATTGATGTGAAGGGCTACTGCCTTCATCTGTATCTGAGTACTTTATGCACTGAACTACTTGTGGTGGTTTTAGCTAAACTAATTATGTTTCTCATGGGAGACATAATCTGGAGTCAAAGCTGGCAGAACTCACCATTTTGCTAGCTTGTAAATATCTTCTGGACTGGTTTCCTTCTAATTTCCTAAGTGTAATAAATGTGATTTTCTTTAAAAGTTTTTTTAACCTTGATTCACTGAAGAAGAGTTCCTTCTCTGTGCAGTTCTTAAATGTGGCTTTATGGGATGCATAACAGGTATTTCAGCTGGTGAAAAGAGGAAGATCCTGTTGAGAAGAAAGTTCTGAGCCAAAAAATGTGCTAGGTACAACACATTTCCTGCCCTCCTGGAACTACTTCTGTTCCTAGTTCTACTGCAGACCTGTAGCTGTGTGGCATCACAGAAGGTCTGACAGATCAAGCAGCCTACTGAATGCATCTGGGACAATTAGTAAAAAAATGTGCTAAGGAGCACATGGTCCGTCCTGGCTTCTTGCCTTCACAGATGTTCTGAGATATGCCAGATGCTGGGATAGTAAATATGGTGCTGGGAAGTGTGGTATCTGCCTTATTCTCATGTGTGCACTATCATGCAGTTAACAGGCTAAACTAACACTTTACATTTGTACAGCAGTGCTCATGCAGCTTATGCTAGATCAGATGTCTGTGCAGGTCAGCAGAGATGAAAACCAGCATCTGATAGGCAAGTGAGTATTCACATGCTGCTGAAAAGCATGTCTGCATCCTGGATGAGAATTCCAGACTGTCTCAGGTTTCAGGTTGAAGAATTTTCCAGTCTGTAAGCATAATGTATTTTCCTGGTGCAACTTAATCTTTCTCAGTTATGGTTTATGTTTTGGGGTAGTAGTCTCATTGGATGTGCATATCTTAGTTACTCTGTAGGCTGTCTGTGGCCCTCATTTATTTGAGGAAACGACAGTGTTTAGGAGTGGTAGATTGCCCATACGATGGCAGCTTTGTTGTCTCATCCTTTTATTCTTCTAACAGTTGCCCATGTGACCAGCAGTTTAAGGCTTTGTAGGATAGTGGCAGTCTTGCTGACATTAGACTGAAGGCCCTGGAGCAAAATATAAGTGGGAAAAAAAATTCCTGCACATGTCCCAGTTCCGTGCTTTCTTTTTCCAGCGCTGGAAAGAAGTTGGTGCAGAGGTGTCAGATGACAACCCTGCCCCCCTTCTTTCAGTGAGTCATAGGATAGTAAATTATGTTACAGAATCGCTGGTGAGGTTTGGGGCAGATTAATCAAATCCTCTGCTATTGGTCTGGTGCAAAGACATGAAGGGGAGGTACTTGGTGAGCTCAAGTTTGCTGCAGAAGTGAGCTTGAGGCAAGGGGATAGCTGCGATGTGGGACAGTAGGCTCAACTGAGTTGGCTTGTTAGAGTGGAGTCTGAAAATAGTACAGCTACCAAATAGCAAAGGCCTAGCCTAAAAGAGGTGAAGAGCTTCTGCGTTGGATGAGAAGCAGATGTGTGTACTTGAGATGCAGATAGAAGAATTGGAATAGAAAGCCTATTAAGAACCCCTTGAAATTAAAGAGTGAAATACTCAATAGAAAAACAGCTAATGGCAGTGAGGAAAAAAATCTAAATCCAGTACTGTAGGTTTTAACTTTTATTAGGGAGCACATACAGCCAGAAAAACTTCTGCTTCTGAAATTGTCAAATGCAGTTCCATGTCCCGCCACATGTTAATGTATGTAGCTCTTTACTAAAACAAACCAACCCCTCTGTAGGAATAGGAAGGCCAGCAGTAAAATGTATTTTTTGCATTATGGTAAGTCATCTAAAATCTGAGTGGAATTTTTTATGGGCAGAATTAAGTTTGCCGTTGAATATTGTTCAGGAGATCTTGTCTTTCCTGCTGTGGTAACTGAAGTATTGTTTCTTGAAAAGTTATTATGAATGAAGCCTGACATTGTGCAGTTGCCTATTAGGCTTCTTCTAAAACTGCTGTTTTGTAAGTCACATAAATAACAATATCCCTGTGTTGTAGCAGTGAAATTGTATTTCAATAAAATATAAAGATAATGATAAATTCAGAAAACTGCTTCAATTTTAGTGGATTCTGTGTTACAAATCAGCTTTGATTTTAATATATTAGCTTTTATTGTATAGGCCATACTAGAGCTACAATGTTGAATACAAAACAAGGGTTGAGTTTTCTTTATCCGGTTTTTCAGGTCAACCTTGGTCTGAAAATATTTGTGAGGAAACCATTCCTTGCCCATGGACACCTGCTGTTCTCGGAGTCAGTCATCTTATCTACCATTCTATTGGTATTACTATGTTCTTTAGAACATAGGTTTCTGTTCAAATGATGGCAGCATCTACAGAAAACATTTTAGAGGAGAGATCAATTAATGTAACAAATGTGCTACGGAGGAAAGAAAAGTAATAGGATCATAGGTTTTATGTCTATTGAAAGATGAAAACTTCTGCTGCATAACTATATTGCCATGTATGGGTTAGGTTCTTTGCTGTTTGATTCTTGTTTTTCATTGAGCTTTTTTCTCTTTTACCATACTTAAATGAGTCTTTTTAAAGCTTAAGTAATAACTCTTTTTTAAGAATGAAAGAATACATAGAGAAGAATATTGAAGTCCAAAAAGAAGAAATAAAAGTGTTCAAGGCAGAACGGTTTTTTTTTTCTATTTTTTAATATATTTTCTTATTTAGCTCACGTTTTGTTCTTTTTGTAGGGTTGTCAGATTTTCAAACGATGTAGATGGTTTTTTTTACAGTAAGACCTTTCCAGGGGAAAAAAAAATTATTAGTCTCAAAGGTCATAAATAATTGTAGCATGATCTTAAGTTCTTAGAAACACTTCATCACTATGACTGTGAGTGAGCATAATGCTTAAACATGCATAATTTTAAGGCATGGATATTAAACTCATTGAAATCCATCATCCATGGCTATTAGAAGTGCTTTGTGTCTTTCAAAGAGACACTTGAAAGAAATACTGACATTTCACATAGTTTCAAGTAGAGCAGTAAGGATGAATTTTCTGTTTAAAATGTATGAATACCTTTACCTGGAAAATGTTGAAGTAGTGGTATGGTTACTGTTTCAAATCTGACTTTATTCTGTGTACTTTTACAACTTGCCCTTTACCATGCTCAGGACAAAGGCAAGGAAACCCCTGAAGAAATTCAGAAGACACAGGCTCTGTCCTGAGATCCTGAGATACTGTCTTTTGCATCTATAGATTCTTAAAGTATAGTTTACCTAGAGATGCTGTGATGCTACCCAGCCTTTGCTATACACTGTGTATTCCTTCATTCTGTTTTTATATTAAAAAATTAAAAATGAGGCTTTGTACATTAGATAATGATCTTGATTACATTCTGCAAAGGATATTGAACATTATTATAATCAAACTTACTGACTGAAGATCAGGAAAGGTCTGCATGTAACAGGAAGCTGGGTTCTTATGCAGAAGGTTAAACAACTTTAGGAATATTTGTAAAATTGTGAAACTATAATTTATTGAAGCAATTGCTTTACTTGATCTGACAATTGATTAACAATTTTAATTGTTTGTAGAGGCACATAGGGATTTTGTTTAACATATCCAATAGTGGATTTTATTTAAGTAACAGCTGATTTGAAAAAAAGAATTCTTTAGTAAAATCAGTATAGGTATATATGGTTTATGGGTATTTATATTTTGGATTTAAGATAGAAAATTCTACACAAACCATCATCCATTCAAATCATAGTACAATTAAAAAGAACAAAACCACAGACACAACCTACAAGGACAGTAAAGAGGTAAGCATATTGGGGAGAAGAATACAGAGCAAAGTAGTGTTGTGTTTTTATATATCCATAATGCAGCTTCTTCTTGCATGCCCTGCACAATTCCAGTTGTAAGAAAATAGACTTGGAAAAGATTCAGAGAAGGGTAACAAGAAAGGTATGGGGTTGCTTTGTAGACAGAAGTAAGTCAGCAAGACTTCTAGCAGTGCCTGAGGGATATTATATTTGGGATCTGTGAAGTTGTCTGCAGTATAGAGATGAACAAGAATTGATTTATCTTCTGGATGGTTTGAGGCCAACATATAATTTATACAAGCCCCACTTGTATATTCTTCCTTAAGAAAAATGCAGGATGCTTTGCCTTAGAAGGGATATTTGTCACATTCAGGATGACTTCTCTTTTGTTCTAATAGCTTTGTGTTCTAGATATTCTAATTTTTCACCATTTTAATAATAACAACCCTATTTCCTGCATGGGCTCACTGTAGATGAACATTGTTGATTTAGTAGAAATGGAAAGAGAATCTACCACTTTAATTTTTTTTCAAGAATTTTATGTTTTGTTACTGTGGTGAGATTCATGGAACAGCATTGCCTTACAGCTGGTTCAAACCTGTTCAGAACACCACTGTAGGAGTAACATCAGAGTGACTATTAGGAGGAATATCTGAAAAATACTATCATAATTGTAATTTCTGCTTATTTCTTGTGTGATTGAAAAAAATTTGATATACCTGTGTGTATTTTATTACTTCAGAAATATTGTAATTAAAAAGGCAAATCACACATACTGATTTCTAGATTGTTAACCTGTGCAACACCAGAGTCAAGGAATGGGTAAGTTTTGGTAAAGAAATATTGCACTTCTGGATTCTGCTCATTTCTTGCTTTCTCTTTCAAAGCAAACATTTTCATAACAAAACATAATCAGTCAAATACAGTTCATGCTGCAAAGACTTTTTTTTTTTCTTTTCTTTTGGGGTAAAAACCCACTGAGTGTTCTGTACCTGCAAAGACAGACTTGATGCTTGATTATTTTTAACTTCTGACTGTGTGGCTTTGAGAACTATATGAGATTCACATTTTTTCAGTAGTTAATTTTTGTATAAATTGTGGTTTTTCTACAGTGATCTTTTAGCAAGTGGGATGGAACTGCTGGATTTGACAGTACACCCACTGCATTTTGTTAAATTTAATTTATGCAGACTTTAAAATGTTTGGTACAGTCTTTTAAATATTTTGTTCTAGAGAGTAGTTAGATTAAGACATAATAATAGATAATTTCAGCCATTTTTCTGTGCCACCTGTTATCTGAGATGTGGAGATCAATCTGTTATCTTGGCTGTGAATTTGTAGTTTATTACCAAATTAATCGTAATCTTGAAATCAATTTATTTAATTCAAATTTTTCCTCTTGGAATTGAAGCCTGATACAGCTGACGACATAATTAGGAAGATATTTTATGTTTATAAAGACGATTTATGGAAAATAGAGCTCATTAGACTGACTTAATGAAAGACCTTGCTAGTGCAGTTAAAACTACATAGCAAATTACTTTTCTAAAATTCACATATTTTTTAAAATAGCTGTATTTTATTGATGATGACTTTGAAACTTTACTTTTTAAAAATCATGCATTGAAAATCTAATTAAGTTTTTCAATACCTTAGAAGTTAAAGTACAGGAAAACTACTGTAACATTTTAAAAACAGCATTAGAAGTATTACCTATGTGAGTACTGTGAGTAAGACATTTTCTATTTTAAATGCTAGTAAGTAACATTTTTGAAAACCATTTTTACTTTATGAGTGATAAAAATGGCCTCTGAATTATACTGTTTTATTCTGTGTAAGTAATTTGTCCCATTATGATAACTGTAATCTTTTTCTCTCCTTTTTTATTTTATTTTGCTGCTTGCCTTTTTTAGGAAGTAGAGGTTGGTATGCTTCTTCTGTCTTTTATGATACTGTAAGCTTTTCATGTATTCCTTATATTTTACTAAATTTAGGTTCTTTCTCCCCTTCCAGGATGATTATTTTCGTACATGGAGTCCGGGTAAACCAATTGACCAAGGTAAGATTCCACTCCTAGTTAGGTGTGTGGGACAAAATTTAAGTAATTAGATTTGTGCTTCTGTTCTAGAACACTTGAAGAAGATCGTTGATTTGTGTAATTTTTTCCGTCTTCAACTAATTGATTTAAAGAGGACCAGAAATTCAGCCTAATTATCATTTTGGATCTGTGATTTTTTTCAAACATTGATTGATTAGAGAAAGAGATGGGAGCATTAGAAACCTCCAAAGCAGATTAAAGTTTCTCTTCGATAAACATGAGGTTGGAAGATTTTGTTTTATTTATATATTTAAGCTAAGAACTGATGCATTTTCAGTAGGACATCTGATGAAAAACAGGCACAGAATCTAATATTAGTCTTCTGCAGTCAAGAAAAAAATGATTAAGATTTTGAATGTCTCTTTATATCCATCAGATAAAAGATGATCTAGAAAACCAATTTTGGGAGTCCGTCATGTTCAAGTGATCTATCTTGAGGCAAAACGCAGCTGGAGCTTTGGGAATGCTGCAGCACAACAGTTTTAGGCTGAGAATAATATGGGCAAATGCAGCAAATATTTCCATTACACATTCCCTCCCCAGGCATTGGAACTTAGTATTTACTGTCAATATAATCCCCTTTGTGTATGTTGTTTCAAAGTGTATTGCTGCCATTTAAAAACTGCTGAGAATCTTGATGCTTTTTTTAATTGCTATGAGAAATGCTTCAGGGACTATGTCTTTTCTGATAGTACCAGTGGCACAAATGCAATGAAGAAACAATGCAGGGGCTTGTAAACAAGACCAAGATAAAAATATGTTGCAAAGGTAGTGTTTATTAAATTTAAAGAACTTTCTCCTCAATGAATTGTTGCCTTGTTTTTTTCAGCCTTCTGAATTATTTCCATTTTGCAGTGGAGTTCTCACGCGTTTAATATAAACAAAGCATTGTTTTTCTAACTGTTCTTTTTGTTTTGTATTCTTCCACTATGGAGGAAGAAAAATAATGGACTTATAATTTGACCAGTGTGGTTGGAGAGGAGGCAGCCTCCTTCTCCAGTCCATGGGCATTGTCAGAAATCTATAAATACAAGATCAAAAAATTAAACTGTGCTTTTTCCTGCTTAGAACTGGCTGTCTCCATGTGGTTCATTTCGTGTGCTACAGCGACAATGAATATGGACTCAGAAGGGATATTATTTTGTTGTAGTATTTGAAAAATCTGTGGTTCAAGCAATTGGTAGTTGTGCCTAGTTTAAAAAAAATCAGTGTCTTAAGTTTAAGCCTTCCAGTCCCTAAAGGGGCCTGCATGAAAACTGGTGAGAAGGGACTTTTTATAAGGACATGTGATAGGACAAGAGGCAGTAGCCTTAAACAGGAGGAAGCTAGGTTTAAATTAGATATTAGGAAGAGATTCCTTACTATAAGATGGGGGTAGGCATTGGAACAAGTTGCCTAGAGAGATTGTGAATTTCTCATCCCTGGGAGTGTTTAAGACTGGATGAGGCTCTGAGTAACATGGTCTAGTGGGAGGTTCACTGCCAGCAGTGAACACGGGCATTGGAATGATGATTTTTAAGCTCTCTTCCAAACTTAACTATTTTGTGATTCTGTGATTAATGTTTTAATTCATCTTTCCATACTTCAGTGTATTTTGAAGGGCCTTCTCATGTTAATGTATTGAAGTATGTCAGAATACTTCCATGTAGTATTCTGCCCATGTAGACAGATCTGTGTAATTCTATTTGTATTATTAAGAGTGGCCTTATGGAAATAGATGTCCAAGCATTCTATGATGGTAGCCCTTAGTATGAAAATATATAATGGTATTTATTCCTGGGCTGCAAAATCTGTTTTAAAAGATGGAAAAATATTATGTGTTGCATTGCAGTCCACTAGCACCATTTTTTAAAGCAACATCTGATATTTGTTTGAAAAACAGGACTTGTTCCCACTGAACTCTCGTTTGCTTATATCCTTATAAGATAGTAAAACATATTCAAATATTTTGACTGTAGATTTTATACACATATATATATGTTTACACCCCTAAATGTTTATGTATTTTTATAAATATTGCAATGTAACTTGTTAATTGACAATTATGTGCGGCAAGTATTGTTGTTGGAAGAAATCTGAGTGTTCTACTATCATATTTAGTTACTGCAAAAAGACAGGTTTTGCTCTTTCAGTGGTTTTAGAAATAAGCAAATAGGATGTTTTGTGTTTAGTACTATTCCAAATTGACTACCTTAGTAGCTTTAATATATGTTTTATCAATGCTTACTCACATAAACTCTCTACACACAATATTTTCTGACACATTTTCTCCATATACCACTTTTACATCAGAAGAAAATATACAGTATACTTCTGATACATTTGATTTTTTGACTAAAGATGGTAGCAGAGCTTGGAGGGTGTAACTATTGAATGAAATTGCATACACAAAGACACTGGTGTAATTTTTTTAAGTCGAAAGGATGTTTTCCTTTGCTCGATAGAAATACCTTGGAGGAAAAGTAGAGTATATTAATGTAATTGAAAAAATGCAGAATGACATTTCTGTGGAGGTTGAACACCCTGAAGGAATAGCTGGTTTGTAGATGTATTTATAACATTTCTTGTAGACCATTCAATTAAATTATTTTTGGCTTTTGTAGTATCAGGTTATATTAGGTGTCTGGTTACAGCAGGAATACTGTAGATACTGTTGTACAACAAAACCGGATTTTAAAACTATTTCACTTAGATTAGTTTGATGTTTTCCTTTTAGCTCTGTGTATTTTATCTACCTAGTTCTGTAATAATTTGGGTAACTAAGGATATCCAAATATATGCAAACACATATGTATAATTTGCAAATACATATCTGTGCTGTGAACTGATATAATTTAAAGTCATATTCAATAAAATAATTTGATTCACTCATTTGCAAGCCCTGGGAAGTCGTAAGGGAGTTTAATGAAGATCTGTTAGTTGAAGATTGAAAACAGCCGTGTCGATTTAACTTTGCTGCGTTTGATATGTGCTCTCATGATCTAGTTTTTATAGCAGAACTACTGATGTTTTTAAACTAGAAATATATATCCATCACTTTCAAGATAAGTTGCAGTGCTTTGCAATTAAAATGTATCACATAGCACTTTAAAATGTTGTCTCAGATAAAGAAATAATGGTGTCTTCGTCAGAGGACAATATGAATTTCAAAAAGAGCAGAACTGAAAAGCTTTAAAAAATATTTAGTGCTTATTTACTATTACAACTGAACTGTATTTAATCTGGTGAGCAGTTTCCACTTTTAGGTATTTAGGTATGTTTAGGAATCCTGCTCAGTAATGAAGTGCACTAAATCCTGTGTTAAACAGATTCCCACTGCTTTATGATACTTTCAGCTAGCCCTTGCCTGGGAAGATCTCTTGTAGATGTCTGAGGAAGTCTTTAATGGTGCTTTTTCTTAATTATCTGATGCTGTGTTTAAATGATTCTTTTATTATTTCTCTTTCATAAATTTATCCACTGTGGTAACAGCACCAAAGTGCCTTGTCCTACAGTTCACAGGCTTGGCTTCTAACTCAGGTTCACTGGATAACACGCATCTGCTTCTCTAGTTATGGCTTACAAATTGTTTCAGTATTTATTTCTGTGGGATCATCAGATTTTATAGCTATTTTCAAAAGAGGCTGTAGAAAGGATTTTTGAGGCTACACTGAGCCCCTAATAAGAGATTTTGCTTGCCTTCAGTAGCAGTCCAAGCCCTTATTCTTGCTCTCCTGACACTTTTCCCTGATGTTAGGTCTAGAGTCACCATATTGTGGATTATTACAAGATAAAGTAAAAAGTGGGGTTTTTGTTTGTTTTTAATGTGGCCAAATCCTGGATTCAGGTGGCTGTTTGGACCCAAAAATACTTATGTCAGAAAAGGGGAAGTGTGGCTCAGGGTGTCGATGACTGGCTGCAGGTGTGGCACCTGAGCTTCTTGAGCTGGCAGTGTGCTGAGCAAAGGCTGTGTGGAACTGTTTCTCTGCAGTTACAAACCTACTAAAATTTAGTCCTGCAAATCTCTCACTTTAAAAGTCCAGTATCTCTCTGCTGTGCTGGGATGTCCCAGATAATGGTCAAGTCCATGAGGACTGCATACCTGAAAATATTTTAATGTGTCCTAGGATTGCTGCTTCTTTACAGGCTCACTTAAAGGCCTAATTTGCTTATGTTTGCCACAAAAATTAAATAAGAAGGCATGTGAAACAACTAATAGAGGTAGGTATTAAGAGTATCAAACTGGAAATCACATTACTGTTTAATGGGGAGGGAAAAAAATAGTTAATAAATCCCTTTAAAAGAACCAAACACTAAGCAAAGACTGTAAAGAAGAAAAAAAGAAAGGCTGTACATAGTTTTACTTGAATAGCAGAATGAAACCTGAAATATTAAAAGTTGCCTTTTTGATCTATTTAACTTGTTTTTAAAAACTTGTTAATCTGTAAAATTACAAATATAAAGAATGTTAAGGTGTAAGCTTTACAGAATGTGTTTTATGTGGAGATTGTAATTCAGTTTTACCGCAAGTACATTTCCTGGTCATTTTTGTTATTCCAGACTTCTTCAAAATGCAGATACATGTATATTTCTGATGTATTAGGTACTTCATACAAATAGTCTACTGTATTCTTGTTTAGTTGGTTTAAAAATTTAAAAGTTGATTACAGTAAAATGAAATTATGATTAAAATTACCTCTGTAACTTAAGAATACATAATGAAATACAGAAATTAGAGTTCTTCAAGAGATAAAAATAGAATCATTAATGTTGGAAAAGACCTCTAAGATCATTGAGTCCAACCTTTAACCCAGCATTTCCAAGCCTACCACTCAGCCATGCTGCTGAGTGCCACATCTACACATCTTTTAACTACCTCCAGGGAGCGTTTCCCTGGGCAGCCTGTTGCAGTGCTTGGCAACCCATTCAGGGGAGAAATTTTTCCTGCTATCCAATCTGAAACTTCCCTGGTGCAACTTGAGGCCATTTCCTTTTTTGTGCTATCACTTGTTAGCTGGGAGAAAAGACCAACTCCCACCTCAATACAGTCTCCTTTCGGGGAGTTGTAGAGGGTTATGAGGTCTCCCCTGAGCTTCCTTTTCTCCAGGTGAAACAACCCCAGCTCCCTCAGATGTTCCTCATCAGATTTGTGCTCCAGACCCTTCCCCAGCTCTGTTGCCCTTCTCTGGACCTATTCCAGCACCTCAGTGTCTTTCTTGCAGAGAGGGACTCAAAACGAAACATGGGATCTGAGGCACAGCTTCACCAGCGCTGTGCCTTTATAGCATCTTGTTTTTGCAAGAATAATCATCTTGGCATATGAGATAATAGGTGGGAGAATTTTCAGGAAATGCATTTCTGGTCTTACAGGTCTGCAGATGTTTCTTTGCCCTTGTTTCCCGATTTGAAGAACCCAGAAATCAGCCATCATGTCTCTAAATTTCAATTCAGTGTATTTGAGAAAGGATAATATAATGCTTAATGGTTTGCTAGTCATATATCACTATTGTGACTGTTGAAGTTGTCTTAAGGTGTTATTTCTCTTCTGCCAAATCAAGAAAGTGATCATTTTGATTTAAAAATAAAGAAAAAAAAGTGCTTCACTACAGTTGCTGAAAACTTAAAAAGGATGGCAGTGAAGAATGCACTTGCATTTCTACTTGTCTTAGCAGGTTTGGATATCTTTGCAGAATATTTGAGTGTTTCTTATTATATGTGGAAGAAACTCAATATAATTGTCTTAATTTTATTGTCACTTACACCAGTCTGAGCTCAAAATAACTATCTTCTTTGGCAATTTAAATAAATAGGATCATTTCTGAATTGTTGCAGATCATGATAAGGGGGAGCATTTCACTCTATGTGGAATTTCTCATTTGCATCTCTTTTTGAGCTATGGGTAACCTATTCTCTTGTAAACTTTAAAGGAATACCCAAAAGAGAAAACGCAAAATAACTTGAGTGTTTTTGAAGCAGAGATCACAAGTACTTGTGAGGGAGAGAATTTCTTCTAGTTTAGTCACTGCAGAAGTGGCTTAAAAAATTGTGGATCAGTGTAGATGATTATTTTAAAGGGAGTGGAGAAAGAATGAGTGAAGCATTTGAAATCTTGGGAAAGAGATCAGGCTTTAGTGGATTTGTTCCAGAGGGAGAACAGAGAGTGGCAGATGTAATTTGTTTTTTTTTAGAATTTACTCTAACTTTATCAGAACTTTTGTATAGCATAACTACAACCATTGCAGGGCAGCTAGAGATTTGGTAGTAATGTGCCAGAGCTTAGTAATATAGAACATTAGGAACAGTGGTAGTGTTTTACAGAAGCCTGATAAAGAGACTTTGCACCATTGTCCCTGAGTCATCAGTATGGAGACTTCTGAGCACTCGTTAGAGTAGAATTTTTTGGGCAGAAGCTACCTCCAGACACCCAGCCACCTTAATTATTGAAGCACTTGTTCACAAGTTAGAAACCTGACTAGACAACCAGTGATGTTCAGGGATTTGAATCTAAACTTTTAATTACTTCTTTGGCCACCTACAGAAAAACCTGCTCTCTAGCCTTCTTACTGAAGTTGTAGATTCATGTGTCCAGATGGAAATAGTGTTCAGGAAGATTCCTCTTGTGAGCATCCAGCTGTAGCTACCCATTCTGTTTTTATGCCATATAGTGAACCTTGTGTGGCAAATATAGTCCCTGGGAAAAGAAACAAAAATATGAGATTCTTCTTTTTCAGAACATCCCCATCAGGTTACTGAGGTAGGCTATTTCTTGCTTTTTTCTCTCATTTTCATTTATGAATTTCAGATTGTTAGCTGCACAGTGATTAATTTTCTTGTTGAAGTTAAAAGGTGTTTATTTTCAGGAGATATGTTGCTTAGTAAGATGGGGTTTGCTTGTGAGTCCACAGCAGTGTGGAATCAAACCATCTGTGACTGAGGGTCTGTATGTGCACATACAAATTTTGAATGCTGGTCACTGTACAGCTTAGGCAAAAGATAACCATTACCACTATTAATTTTAATGAAAAAATTATCTGGGTTCTATGTTAGCTGACAACAGCAACGGAGTGTTTACGTGCTCTGCCTTGCTCTCCTCGCTACTGCTACTGGAACTTGTGGTGCTGGCATTCTGTGATTATCTAGATCCACAACACTTTTCAGTGAGAAATCCTGCTACAGCAGGCGAGGAATTGTCCTCATTCAAAATGGAGAGAAGTAAAGATACTGATGGTCCTTAGGTACCTTCAGGAACTGTGTGGTTAATCAAAGGAGGCAATATGAGTCATTCCCTTCTGTGACTCTGTCTGCCTTGGGTTATAACCCGGTCATTTGACCTGATCATTAATATTTTAGTTAAAACTTTCAGATAATTTAAGGGTTTTTTCTCCCTCCATTGTCAACTATAACAACTCTGTAGGCAAAGAAGTAAAATCTTGCCTTTTCAAATAGAGGAATTAAACGACTCATGGGATTCATAATGCATAGCTGAAGTTTTGGTAAGTGGAAATAAAATGCTTAGTTGCTTCTTTTGCCCATCAGAAATGAGTCAGAACTCTGGAGGAGGGAAATAGACTTTATGTCTGAAAACTTTGTCCTTAACCTTTTTTCACCTTTCATTTTACTGGGAGTGGAACGTAAGGAACATGTTAGAATGCATTCAAAAGATTGTGGAATATTGGTAATTTACTGTGGTTTTTGTCACAGTCCTTCTGTTCAGAGTATTTCTATGTTATGGCTTGCCACTCTTTATTTCCTATTATATTCCCTATAATATTCCCCTGACTAATGTCAATTTTCTGGAGCTCTAGCTATAAATTAACTTACAGAAGGGATGATGGGGAAGTTTTCTTAATTGCTTTCCCAAATCTGAATTATAAATAAAT
>VZTN01033951.1:4859-62998 GCA_013400515.1 Erpornis zantholeuca
GAACCAGGGGCATTTTGACTGCTATCTGAAATTTGTCCCCAATATCCACCAACTTGATATTTACTGCATTGTTTCCATATTAAACTTCAGTGATTTTTCTGATAAATCTGTACCTGTGGAAATACTGTACCTCTCCAGTCACTTCCAAATTAACATTTGTTCTTTGTTGCTTTATTTCTACAGCAACAGCTAACATGTGATGATGACACCACTCTGTTACTACAAGATTGCTATTTGTTGGAAGAAAGAGAGCGTCTTCAGGAAGAATGGAGATTATTTCGAGAACAAAAGAAAAATTTTGAGAAGGAACGAAAAAGTTTTACAGAAGCTGCCATTAGATTAGGACTTGAGGTATCAGAAAAGGGAGCTCCTGTGGAAGATGAATTACAAGTCTTTCTTTTATACATGCTGAAGTGCAGCCATGCAACAGTATCTGTTTCTGGTGTCCACTGAGAAATATCATTGCCATACTGTATAAAACATATCTTTGGTTGTTCTGGAAGATGATTGTCTTGGCAATTCAAAAAGCCAAGGTTTTTGCATGTGTTGGAAAATACAGTTTCTGCAACTGGAACTGAACCATTTTTGTTTCAGCTTTTGAAATATCTTAAGTACTCCAAAATCAGTAACTTATTTACTAAATCCCTTAGATACTGCTTGTTTCATTTCCTACAAAAGCAAGGCCTCTGCAAATTTCGGTCAAATCTGGCCTTAGAGTTGAATCTCAAAAGGTTCTTGATTTCTAAACTTTTGTGAAAACCAGTGCCTTTGGCAAAAACACCAAGTAATTGTTACGTTTCCCTTAGTAGGGTCATTGTCAGTTCTGTTTTTGTAGTTAAGCTGGCCAGTAAGCACAGATATTGGCAGTCAGGGTAGATGTGTCTGTGAATGAGTTCTAGCATGTGTGCTTTGGTCTAGCCCATAGTTAGGGTCAAAAGTGTAAAAGGGCTTACAAGTTTGGCAGAGAAAAGTCATGATGATGTGACTATGAAATCAGGATGGTACAGATATGACAGGAAAAAGCCATCGAAGGGAAAAAGAAATAGACTTTATTGCTCACAGAACTGCTTGCTTTGATGTGCAGAGCAGAAAGTTGGAGTAGGATGTGATTAAAATTTATAAAGCTGTAGATTCAGTTTGAGCAGATGAAGGCACTACTGTTGTTCATCAAATCCCTCAAGATTTGGACTAGAGGAAACTTTTACTTTTGAAATTAAGTCAAAAACATACACAAAAAGGTACTTTTTTTTTTTAGTTAGGTAGTTGACTTCTGGATTTTTTTTGAAGGAGAGTGGAAAGGCAATGAATACCATCAAATTCAAAAAGCAGCTGCCTGAGCTTATGGACAACACACAGATAATACAAGTGGGGTACAAGGGGGTGTCTTTCAGCATCTGTAATCAAATGGCTTTTGGGACTGGGAACCTCTGAGGGAATGCAGTGCAGAAAGAGGCCATGCTCATAAATAGCATCTCTTGTGGCTACTGGTGGAGACAGGATACGAAGCTAACTGGACAACCTGTCTGACCCAGAATATAAAATACTCTAGATTTTACCTAAGATACTGGTATAGCAGTAGTATACATGGTAACAAATACTGACTATGACTTACTTAATTTTATTTGCATTTTAGTGTTTAGTGAGTTGGTTAATTTTATGGTGCAAATTGCATTGTGCTTTAAAAGTTGTGAGTGATAATAAACAGTAATTGTTTGACTGGAAATGTTTAGGACTACATTACAGCATAAGTGTAACTGCTCGTGCTTCAGCTTGTCAAACTGCTGAAGTACAAAATGAGAAGCAGTGCTGTGAGCTTTGTAGGTGTTTGTGAAAGTTTGCGTTGGAGTTCAGCTTCCTCTGTTTTTTTACTGACATAGAATAGGAGCATCCTGTTTCACTGATGGTTTTTGGAGATTAAATGGCTCTGGAATCAAGCAAACAGCTATTGGATCTCTTGGAGGTTGTCTATTAGACATTGTTTTCCTTTTCTGCCCTCACAGGGGCTGGAAAGTGAAACAACCCTTTTTCTTTTTTTTCCCTCTCTCTGTTTTAGTCAGAAGCAATTGGTGCCTGTTCAATGTAATTTTTCCCTGATTAGAAGGTTTAAGCAGTAATCATTCCTGGCAGCTGCCTTGTATGAGGATTGCCTCAAAGAGGTAGTGCTGCACTGTGGGGGAAGGGGAGCATAGGAGATGGTGTCACTGGAGTGTAGAGCAGTAAAGTGAAAGGATTACTCAGATGTCTGTGGCACAAACCATGGGCTTGGCTTGTAAGTGGCTCCTCAGCCAGTCCTTGTTGGGCTCAAAAGCTGGCTCACAGACAGTCTTTTCTGTGTTAAGCTGCTGGCTCTCCTTAGTGGCATGGACCTGTTACAGCTTTGCCTTTCTGAAACACAATAGCATCAGTTTAATGTGGGCTAGGCTTGTTCCTGTGGTCATAAGTGTAAGCTGTCATTTCTTTTCTTAGAGAAAGGCATTTGAAGAAGATAGAGGAGCATGGCTGAAGCACCAGTTTTTAACTATGACTGCTGATTGCAAGTCTGAAAATGCAACAACTCCAAGTGCCTTCTTAAGAAGCAAGTATTTGGTTCAAATTATGTTCTTGCAGTTTCTTTTTCTTCCTTTCAGCTGGAAGTTGCAACTATGAAAAAAGCAATTAAAAACCCAAAATATCTCAAGAAAAAATTTACCATGTATCTGTGTGCCTCCACATGTCAGGGCAACTGATGGTTCAAAATTTCCTTTTAAAAAGGGAATTGTAACTCCCTTCTTGATAATTATATATTTATGAATTTATATTTGTGAAACAATCTAGTGAATATCAAATACCTGACAGCACAGCAGGTAACTTTCTGGTGCTTTCATAAATACTGTAGAACATGTAATTGTTCTGGTTTCCACTTCATATGAAAGCTTTGAAATCTAAATGTGAGAAGGGATTGATCTGGTCCTGCTAAGTTTGCCATGTCTTTCCACTGACTTGAGTGATGGTTAAGTTCATGTGAATGACAAGACATCTAACTTCATTTTGGTTTTGTCTTCTCTATTCTGACAAGTTTGCAGGTTTCCATGTTGGTATTAACTACTGTCTGTGCATGCTGGAGAAGTCTTTACTTAAGGAATAAGAAAGCTTTATCAATTGTATAGTGAGAAACTACATTTGAGTGTCTTCATATGACTACTTGCAGTGGTGGCTGTCTATGCAAATGCTGCATTTTCAAATTTAGGGTCCTAATTTTAACATAACTTCATTCAATAGTATTACATAGATTTATAAATTTTTATCCTAGGTCTATAACAATAAGATTTATTATTATAGCTCTGCCTTCAGGTGTTTTTGTATTTTTTTTTTAAGCAGAAGACACAAACACTTGAAGGACTTGCTTGTTTCCAGTGAACTGCAGTTTAACTGATGATGTGTGTCTCTCTTAGGTTCTGAGCCAGACATTCGTTTAGTGAAGTCTGCATCTCTGCGAAGAAAACCTCCCTCTGCACTGAGTGTTCCTGTTGCAGGAGAACCTTGCCAGACATCTCAGTACATTGCACAAAACAGGTTTGTGAAACTGTGTTGTAGATGGTTTCTAGAGTGCTGAACTCTATGTAGAGCACAGCGTAATCTAAAGTTAATGGTTGGTATATAACAAAGGATATTGCACATCATATCATAAAGAGTACTCTGTTTCCATTCAAAGCATTATTTATTTGCATGGTAACTTTGTTTTTCCATTTCCAGTGTTGCATCAGAAAAAACTGCTGCAGATAACATGCCAAATCTGTGGGTGGAAAGTGATGACAAAGAAGAAACTGAAGAATGCACAAAGTCATGGGAAGACTCTGGAGTTGGCACTCTGCTATGTAGAAACTTGCACATGGAACAGCTGCCTTAGACTTCCTAGGGTTGCCTGCTGGGGTTTTTGTTAGAGACTTATTCATAAATGTATCGTTCTAAATGAAACAGAATGCTGTGAGTTTGATCATTCTTCTAGAGGATTATGTGGTGATCTGAATTGTGGTGTGATTCTATGTATGTGCACATGGCTTTTATTTTTTAGACCATTTTTTGCCTCTTTCTTGCAACTCTTGAAAGAAAATTTAAAAATATATAAAAGCTTTGATATTTTTCTAGTAACAGAAGCTCTAATTCTGGAATAAAGCAATGGTCTGAAACTTTGACTGTAATGAAATACTGGATCCTAATGGTACCTTTCATCACAGGCAGAGATAGCACTTTTAGAAATTGTTTAATTATTGGAAACATTCATTTATGTCTCAAGTGTAAGTAGCATTAAATCCTCTTTTGCCTCGACTTGAATGTACAGTATACTGTAGATTTTTAACAAAACAGGTTCTATATTTATTGTGTGATTTGAAAATACCTCTTTGATATCTCAATGATTTAAAGTGCACAATCTTTATATATTTGTAAATAGAACAAGTGGTTATGTTGAGAAACCATGAAATGAAACACATGCATACATAAATATTATTTTACATGGCATTTTAAATTGTTTTATAGTGATACTCAGTTTACAGATCCATTAGGACTTTCAATGGTTCAGTCAGGAACCAAAGTATTTCAAATGTGAACAATAAACCTGTAATTCTATTCTAAAAAAAACTGGTTCTATGATTTGTGTGCAGTAAACTTTTAAGCTACCATGGTTATAGGGCTGTATATAATGTCTACAAATCTGGTGCTGGCTTTGTGTTTGGTCAGTTTTTTTTGTTTTAATTGACTCCAGAACCTTATTTTTTGTGTAGCCTTGGGAAAGTCTCTTTTTTTTATAATGTAATAAAAATAGCCAAGTTAGAGGTAAGATGTTTCAAGGTCTCCTTTACCTTACTTAGTGCATGTAATTTTCCTTGCTCAGTATAAATCCAGCTTCTCTGTTGGGTTTTTTGTGCATATGTGATCATATATAGCACCACATATGTGATCACTTGGGTAGCTTTATTCCTTGTGTGATTGACCTTTTGGAAGATGTCTAAGCTGAAACTGGCTTTCTTGTGGCCATAGCTGGGACATTACCTCGAGTTTAGGATCCTTCACTGAAAATCCATTGCTGCTCTGCACTTTTCTTGAGAATTGGATGGAGTGTAGTGATTGGACTAGCTGGAAAAATAGTGATAGGATAGTCCAGGGAGAAGAAACTGCAGTTCTCTAAGAAGCTAAGCAGAAAGCTGCAGTTTCTGCTGATGAGTTCAGTGCATTGAGTTACAGCTTGAGATGAAGTAGTAGCCAATGTAAACCACAGAGGATACTTGTGTGGGTTTTGTGTAGCACCCTAAAAGAAACAGAAGGGTATAATGATAATAATAATGTCTTGGTTGGCTTTTTGCTGCACAGGTAGTCAGGTTGGAAAGGCATCATGTTTCTGTTTCTCCTGTTCTTCCCCAATAAATGGGTGTGTTCATAGTGATTTTGTTTGCTGCAGCATTTAGCAGTGTACAGTTCCTGTTGGGTTTCACCTTTCCCAGCTGTTGAGCAGCTCTTGCCTGAATTTTAGTTGTGGAGGAATAAACACACATTCAAAAACTGAAGTAAGTAAAGTGAAAATTTAATATATAAGTGGGAGAACAGAACTCTGCACGTAGGACTATTTTCAAGCCAGGAGTGACCGCAAACCTCCATGGCTGAGGCAGGATCTGGCTGCCACCAGGGGATGCTACTGCTCCAGTGTGTGCTCATGGGTGCCCTACTGGGACTGTTATGCACATTTGCTTTATTTGGGCCCTCCTTCTTCAGCCTAGTTTTCTTCAGGAATGTTACTTTCAGGATAATAATTCCTCGAAGAACAAAATAACTTGCCTGTTTAAACTCTTGCTTGTGTCTAGGGAGTGATTAGCAATTCATAAACACTTTGTACTAATTTTTGCTTTAGAATTCTGTAACCCATCCTAGAGAAGTGGAAATGTGTTTGAATGCCTCTGTGGGAGAGCTCACTGTGCTAGAAGAATGTATGCAGCTGAGTCCTGAGCTGGCCACAGATGTGGTCTGGAAGTCTGGAGTACAGATTCCGTCCTGTCCCTGTAAAGAAGTAAAACATACCTAGAGTTTCAGGATTTCTCTATATATGGTGCATGGGAAGATTTTGAATCTGAAGCTGCTGCTAATAATGGTATGAATTCTGCAGAGGGTGACATTGTGGTATTGAGAGCTGTTGGAAACAACTGCAGGATCTTTCTTTCTTAGAGGCTGTTGAAAAGCAAATGGGGAGACTTCTTGCAGGAATGTGATACAGATGTATTGCTTCACATAGGTGTTTATTTGAAATAATATAGTGAGGGCACTTCTCAAGGAACAAGAAGCAGAGGCTGCCAGCAAGTGATTACAGAAAAGCTATTTTTAGCTACCATGTGTGGTATTGAAGAGTTGAGTGGTTCTCTTAAACTGGTGTTTCACAAAAATCTTTAACTACAGTATCCATTGCTTCTTTTTCAGTGTGTGATGAGTGTGCTTTTACCATAAGTATCAGTCTGATTAGGTATGAGTACTTACTTTCCAGGATTTTATTGGAACAGTTCATTTTTTTTCCCTTCCATCTGCCGTGGCTGATGCCTATACAATATAGCTCCTGCAATACAGACTGTATAGCAAAAAAGCCTGCTAAATGGAAATTTTCTTTCAGAGAACCTTCTCCTTACAAAACAGCTGTCTTCCTAGTTTGAAAAAGTGCTGCCACCCGATTCAGTAGGCATTCTCTACTTCAGTTGCAGCAGGACAAAAGAAAAATCAGACCATGTTGTAGCTTTTTTTCTGGGACTTATTCTGTGTCCAGGTACATTTCAACCAGGTCAAGGTAACTGATATATTTAGATAATATCAATACAAACAGGTTATTCTTGAAAGGAAAAAGGAAGGATATGCAGGATAATGGCAATGCTGTGCATGTTGAATTAGCTTAGTTATTACTTGTACAGCTTTTTTTTTAATTGCAGTTAGCACTAAGCATTTGTCTGTGGAGCCTTGTAAGACATCTTGGTTTTAGATTTTTTCCTGATTTGCAAGAGAAGTTGAGAAGATACGAATGATTGACATAGTTCTATCAAAAAACTGAACTCAGAAGAGGAGTTCAGATTATCTGATGATTTATTTATTGCTTTTAGACAATACATCTGATATCTAATGTTCACTATGCCCTACAGTGCTGCACTGTAATAAAAACCTAAACTCCCATGGCATATATTTTGTTGTAGTTTTCACACTGGCAGTGTTCATAGTTCTTTATTCAAGTTTTGAGATGTACAAGAGGTATAACTAACTGGAATGGGTAATGGTTAAGTTTGTTTTAAATATTTAACAATAAAAATTAATTACTACTGTATAAAAGAGCTTGTCCCCTGAGGCACAAAACATGTTTGTTCCCTTGAACACTATAGATAGATAATAATGAAAAAGGAGACATTTCTAGCAAATGTCCACCCTTCATCCTTCTTCAGGGAGCTGGGTGGCAGTTCCCAAAATAGAGTTTGCACGACTTAAGGCGGATTTACAGTTCACACGGAATCTGTTTGAAAAAGTCAAGACCTATGCGACTGACAGCACCCAGGAATAGCAGTTGCTAATAGAAGACTGTAGAAACTGCTGAAACAGGAAACAAATGTTCATTTGTGGGTGATGAAATAGCATTTGTCACAAATCTCACTGTTGTGGTTAATCATATAAGTATAGTGAGTTGTGGGAGTAGAAATAAAGTGTCTGATTAACCAGTATGTCATAGATGTTGAATTTGAATGGGATTCATGGTTTTTGTGTGATTTGAAGCTACAGCTTATTGTATTGCCTGAAGTTGCTCCTCCACAATCATCCTCTAAAACAGAAGCCCCTGTGCATTTTTCTTGCCTTTTATTGTTGATCCAGATGCCACCCAGCTGTCTTTGGAAGGCTGTGTCACTTGTTTGGGAGGAAAGAGTCTGGTCAATCCCCCAATCTCTTACCATACTCAAATACGCCAAGGGTGTTTTGTGCATCTCCATTTCCCTCCATGGTCCTGAGGCTTCTAGAAAAGAACTCTTGGGTGAATGTATTCCTGGGCTCTCGCTCTAAATCAAGGGTGAAGCTGGCTGCAAGCCTGCATCTGCTCAGGTAATTCAGCTGCATTTTGTGATTGACTCCTTAGGAAATGCAAAAGTTCTAGCTGACCTGCAATCCCATTCCCTCTGCTTTGCTGGGAGGAGTGTCTGTGGCTTTTAATTGTTCAGATTTGGCTGGCATTTACCTTTGAAAGATAAAATATTTACTGATGGCTTATGAAATCTTTGTTCATTTAAAAAATATTGCTGGTCATTGTGACCAGAGCTGAAAGGACACACTCATCCTCTGATTTATTTGAATAAATATATATATTCTGTATATATATGCTTTCTTTAGAATGTTCTTTGGTGCACATAGGAATATAATAGCAAGGGAATATCTGTCCTTGTCTGCTGTTTACAGGGGTAACTGTAACCAATTCTGAGGGAAGAGGAAGAACACTGTCAGTGTGTGATACTGATCCTTAATTGGGCCACTATCAGCTAGATAACAGTTTGCGTCAGGTGCCGGGTCAGCATAACCTGGGCAAAATCAACCTAATCTATGGCAGGACCAAATACCAGCAGCCAGCTGTGACACAACCTAGGAAATTAAGTAATATGTTTATTGTAAAATAATTGTAAATGATCTAGTAAAAATTATTAGGATAAGTAGAAACTTTTAAATAATTTGTCCAAGGACTTCTGAGATAATCAGGTAGATGCCAAGGTATGACTTGATTTCCATTATTCCATCTGAAGAGAAAGTATGATTGCAAAAAGGGAAGTATTTACATAAACTGATAAAAAACTTGAGAATTCAGCAGAATACAGCCACGTGTTCCTGAGCTTTCTTCCATAAAAGTCTCACCATGTCTGGCAGAGCCCCATTCGCCTTCACTATGAGGGGAATCATACTTGCACTAGTGCTCACCCTTGTAGGTAAGGCTACAGATCCCTCCTTCACCTTTCCTTTCCAAATTTTCCTTAAGTTCAGTGGCAGTGGTTGGATCTAGATTGGACATTACTTATTCTGGGTTTTCATCTCTTTTTGCAGGTAGTCAGAAGTTTGACATTGGTAAGTAAATTTCCTTCTACAACCTTTTTCCAGTAACTTTGCTGTTATTTCTATTTATTAGAACATCTTTGCAAGTATAGTGAAAATGGCTGTTACTTCCCACAGACCCTGGATTCAGTAGCAGAAAGAGCTACTTGTACAGTTATGAAGGCTGGGTGTTGAATGGGCTTCTAGAAAAGAATTTAGCCAAATCCGGCATACGCCTGAGCAGCAAACTAGAGATCAGTGGGCTGTCAGAGAACATCTACCTCCTCAAGGTACTGTGTCTCCTAAATGTGCCAACAGAGAGCTAAAATCACAATTGTAATTGCATCTGGCTGGTCTGGCATGTAAGAAAGCTGCAGGAAACACAACTGGAGACTTATCACTGTCAGTGTCAGAGAGTTATCTGCAAGCTGCAGTTTCAGAGGTGATGAGTCACTTACCTGTGTTTGATGTGGAAGTTGTCTGTAGCAGGTGTTCCTCAAGACTTTGTATCAGAAATAATTTCTGGGGGTTTTGATAGAAAATGGCAAACTAACTCGATACATTTAAGCCTGCTCTAGGGTTTGATTCTAGTCTTAGCACACATTTCTGACTCCTGTGGGAAGGCAGGGCTTGGATGTGTAAAATCATTGTCATGAAGACAACGGATAAACATAGATTTAAAAGGTGATAAAAGCTAAAGATAAAAAGTGGTACATGATAAAGGTAAGATTGAAAAGTGAAAATCATCAAAAAGGAGCATGTAATAATGTTTAGTGTTTGAATAATGCAGTAAAAGGTCTGTATGTGTGAAATCATGCCTCTGCTAATGTCAGCAGTGATAGGACCTGACTCAATTAAAAATAAATATGCTTCAGAAATGTACTTTTGTCCCTTTAATTCAGTTACAAATCGGAGGTTCTTTTTGGAATACTGAATTCAGTGACAGCTCTCACCAGTTGTATTGAACTGTATGTAGATCTTTCAAAATTTGGGGTTAGGGATTGCATTTCACACTATAGTCTTTGTCCTGAAATTCTTGTGTGGTGTGTACCATTCTGTGCTCTGAGGCACCTAAGCTGGCAGCAACTTAGCCAAAGTTATTGAAATTGCTTCTTATTTACATTGTGTCTCAGTGTTTATAAATATATTGTTCATCATTGAAATATTTTGGTTGATTTAAAGAATTCCAAAATATGAAGTAAATATAGTAATTAGTTAATAAAAAAAAATGATATAGAAAGGAGGTAAAATGAAGTATTCTAAAACTGCACTTTTTAGCACTTAGAATGATATAAGCTTTCTAAATGCTAGATTTTGTCTAAAGCAGAATATTTATTTTAAGGCTGAAAAAAGGGAGACTTTTATTTGATATGTTAACTGCTTCTGTAAGATAAAATAGTACTGTTGAGCTGACAGGGTTTGCACTGATTTTATGAGAGTGTAACCATGAGACAAAAGAATAAATTGCTGTATGACTTTCTAAGCCTGTATTTGGAAGGAAAGAGTATCTAACTAGTGCTTCTGTTAATTTCTTCCAATCTGTTTGCATATTTAGTACCAAAGCAATTTTATTCACTTAAGTTTCTCAATTTCTTCCCAGATCCGCTCCCCACAGTTCGAGGAATACAATGGCATCTGGCCCAGGGACCCATTCACTCGATCTTCCAAAATCACCCAAATGGTTTCCTCATGCCTTAGCCGGCCCTTCAAGTTTGAATACAACAGTGGACGAGTTGGAAACATTTATGGCCCAGAAAACTGCCCTGATATTTGCATTAACATAGTGAGAGGAATACTGAACATGATACAGATAACCATTAAAAAGTCACAGAACGTGTATGAATTGCAAGAGGTGTGTTTCTTTCCATTCTAAAACTATTTTGCTGAAAGAATGTGTTTATTCTCTTTAGTTGCTCTTCCTCTGAGTTTCTGTTTATTTGCATCTACTTTTGAATGTTTATAGTAAGAAAAGGGTGATTTTCATTCATGTAGAAGAAAATGTGTGCATGAGTGTTGAACAAATTATCTGGGCTGAATTCTTTCTAAGACGTCTGTCTTTAAATCTTACCGTGCAGTTCTTTAGAGAAAAAAATTATTAGCTATGAATATGTTATATGGTTTCCATAATACAGCTGCTTGATACATTTGGTTTGCTAATTGTTGATATTAATTAATTGATTACACTTTAATTTTAAACTGCATCCGCTGACCAAGTATTGTTCACATGCCTATTTTTTAGTTCAGTGGGAATAATTGTATGTAATAGTAACAGGTTCATTGATAATCTTCATTAAGTAAAACTTCTCACACTGTGAAATCCTGATATAATTGGGAATTCTCATCATCTGTATTCATCTGCCAGGCTGGAATTGGAGGTGTTTGCCATACAAGGTATGTCATCCAGGAAGACAAGAAGAACAGCCGAGTCTCTGTTACCAAAACTGTAGACCAGAATAATTGCCAGGAAAAAGTGGTGAAGAGTCTTGGAATGGCTTACATCTATCCCTGCCCCGTTGACATAATGGTAGGTTAGATGTGAAAAGACCTTCCTAATTACAAGCATGGCCATGCTCTTCCCATTCAATCTTTGGGTCTCTCTCCTCCTGCAGAAAGAAAGAATCATCAAAGGGACTACGGCTTTCTCCTACAAACTGAAGCAGTCAGACAGTGGTACCCTGATCACAGAGGTGGTGTCTCAGCAGGTGCATCAGATCTCACCATTCAGTGAACCCACTGGTGTCGCTGTCACGGAAGCAAAGTAGGTGGGACATGGGCTTGCTTCAGAAAGTGAGAATAATTCTAAGTTCTATTAGTGCCCTTTATTGAAACCCCCAATTGAAATTAAATGAGAATTGGGCTCCACATCATTTGGACAGAGGTCTGTAATCACACTTGGGACTTCCACAGTCCTAAAAGTTCAGCAAACCATTCTTTATTTGTACCCTGGTCAAACTAGCTGGCATTACAATTACATGGAAGAAAAAGAGAAAAGCTGTTTTGCTTGCTTATACCATAAGAATACAACATTACTGCTTTGTTTGTCCTGAAAAAGGCCTAATTTATAGTGTCAGGAGGAAGATGGTGCACACATAAATAAGATCATTCATTACACAGAGTCAGTAGCTCTCATTCAGCAGACAGTAATTTTGCTTCTTCTTGGAACAATTTCTTTGCAGATAACTCCAATACCATTTTGTTCCAGATAGAAGGCTTTATTCATTAGCAAAAGGTTTTCATTCAATACGAAAAATTATTAAAGAGTAAAACTTACACCGTCACAGTATCACTGAACCAACAAACAAACAAGGCACATGGGTGAAGAGAGATAATGCCTTTCTCCTGTAACACTTGTCTCTTGACAGACAACAACTCACCTTGCTTGAAGTGAGGAGTGAACGGGGGAGCTCCCCTGACGTCTCCATGGAGAACTATGGAGGCCTTCGTTACCAGTTCCCAGCAGTACTGCCACAGATGTCAGTGCAGCTCATCAAGACGAAAAACCCTGAGCAACGGGTAGAGTATTTTTTTCCAAATTGCTTTCCTAATAAACAAAAGCCATCTTAAATTCCAAAGAATGTAATTATGTATGCCCTCTCTCTTGTGTTTTGTAACAGATAATTGAAACACTGCAACACATAGTCCTGAATAACCAGCAAGATTTCCATGATGATCTTCCATACCGTTTCCTGGAGCTTGTCCAGCTCTGCCGTGCAGCAAGCGCTGACACCCTGGAGTCCATCTGGAGACAATGTTCAGATAAGCCTCGCTACAGGTATTTTACTGTATCAACCTATAAGAAACTTCTCTGGTTTTGTGACAACTGGGAGCTAAAATGAAGGATTTTTTGAAAATCTATTTGCAGGCGATGGCTGCTGAGTGCAGTTTCTGCAACAGGCACCACAGAAGCACTCAAATTCCTTAAGAGCAGAATCCGCAGTGATGATCTCAGCTACCTTCAGGCTCTTCTAAGTGTTCCCTTTGCTCTCCATTTAACAAAAGCTGATGAACACACTGTTCCAATAGCAGCAGTGAGTAAAGCCATGTGAATCTTTCCTGTCTCACAACGAAAGGAAGGATAGTCAACAACCTGTGATTAAGTACATTACAGACTGGAGTCTCCTCTTGTGTACTCTAATTTTGTGCAACATTGACCCATGAATTTCTTTTGGCATAGCATTTATTAGAAGAGAGTTCTGTGTCTTCATTTCTCTATATTGATATAAAGTCCTTCTGTGATTAATTCCCATTTTAGTTTGTTGGGAATTAGTTTAATTTCTTTTGCTTTGTCATGCCTTCTACAGACAAAACTTTGTCCCGTTTAATCTCTTATTTCTGAAACAAATGATGATTGGTGTGTTATGCCACTTGAGCAATAATTGCAAACTAGTCCATGAACTGGAAAGTGCTGCAGGAAAGGTATTAGTGCAAACATCAAATCTGTTGACACAATAATGAACCATTTGTTCTGAACAGGATTTTTGCCATATCTAGTCAGTATTCTTCTTAAACAGGAAAAGAGGATATGATGTGAAAATGCATCATTAATATAATTGAATTGCACATTTTTCTAGAGATACTCCATTTATACATTGGCGTTTCTCCATAATCTTAATGTTTTCAGTGTTATGCTCAGTTGAGGAAAATCAAAATATAGCTATGTAAGCGAATATATGTATAAACTAATGGGGAATTAAGCTCCTAACTTAAGGAGCTTCCAAACATAATTTCTAATACCTACTTTCATTTGTTTGGATGAGAATTTTAATCATTCTGAAATTAAGCCCTTCAAATAAGATCTGATGATTTTCCTGCTCCAAAAGCTTTATGAAGCACTGTATTAAATAATGATTTTTTTTCTTCTTCTTCACAGGATTTAGTTACAAGTTCTCGAATCCAGAAAAATCCCGTGCTTCAACAACTTGCCAGCTTGGGATACAGTTCTGTGGTGAATAGATACTGTTCTCAGACCTCAGCTTGCCCTAAAGAAGCTCTCCAGGTGGGTGGATTTTTGCCAAGGGTTTTTTTTTTTTTTATAGCTTAATAATGTTAATTATATTAGCTTAATTCTTTTAAAATGCAGTATAAAAATGGTGACTGGAAATACAAATATACATTTTGTAGGTTTTCTTCAGAACAAAGGAATCAAATCACTTTATCGATGTGGTTATTTGCTTCATCCTTGACAACACAGTTTTCACATTGCAAGGGTAAAATCCTGAGAGAAACCACCATTGAGTGATTTTATTAAAACTAGTTGCTTTATTGTGATAGGCTTTTCAGGGTAAGGGGGACACCGTGGACAGTCTGTACATTAGACTGAGAAGATTGAGCTGTGCTTTGTTTACAGCCTATCCATGACCTGGCAGATGAAGCAATCAGCAGGGGCCGTGAGGACAAAATGAAATTAGCTCTGAAGTGCATTGGCAACATAGGAGAACCAGCCAGCATCAAGCGCATCCTGAAGTTCCTTCCCATATTTTCATCCAGTGCTTCTGATATCCCCACCCACATTCAGATTGATGCCATAATGGCCTTGAGAAAAATCGCTTGGAAGGACCGCAAAACAGTAAGTAGGATCTAGTAGGTTTTCCCTACTTAGTCAATTAAAATATATACCATAAGGGGAACGATTTTAATGGTGTTGTGTGTAGATTCAGCACATGTTTTTCAAAAAGAAGTTATTTTTAAGAACAATATTATACAGTTTTACATTCAGCTGGTGGTTTCTGCTACGCTGTAATGATAATTAGTCAGTAGGAAGCTTCTGGAAGGCTATCAGCAGTGTTGCTTTTATCATCCATCTAAGGCCAGTGTTAGTTATATATAGTGGATGCTTAGCTGCCTAAAAGTCAGACATGTAATTTAAATTGCCTCTATAGTCAGGAGGAGAGACACTTTCTGTTAAACTCCTATGCCAAATGTCAGCATTGTTCTGCCTCATTTAGACCCTTCCCTTGAGGCTGGATGAGTCACCACTGACCCCACACTGAGGTTGCTGTCACAGAAAGTGTAGGCAAGACTCCTGCCTTTCAGGTGGGGTAGGTAGAGGACCTATATGAGAAACCATTCACTCAGACTGCCTTTGGTGAACTGCTGAACCCTTTTAAAACTGGTCTAAAATAGTGAATTGTGCTCACTAAGTCAGTGGAGTTATTTCAAAGAATTAATCTGTCTTATTATCTACATTTTTTTCTTCCAAAGATACTCACTGATATTTGAATGTCAGTGATGCACAAAGCAATGCTGATGGCTTTTTGATTGTCATGGGTTGACTCAATACATCAATAGATGGACATTTATTTCAGGATGGACATTTATTTCAGGTTCAGTGCCTCCACGGGGCTGTTCCATCATGGCCCCTTCAGTTATATTAATAAAGTTATGTGAAACCCTGCAGTAAAAAAGATCAGGAAACCTTTCTGCAGGGCTAATGATCCCCTCTCCTATATTTCCTGTGGGTTAGGTGTGGATCCAGTTTGCAAAATTATTTCAGTTATTGGTAATTCCAGTCACTGTTTTGTCTCTGCAGGTGCAGGGATATCTCATCCAGATCCTTGCTGAAGAGTCGCTTTCCCCCGAAGTGCGGATGATGGCTTGTGCTGTTATCTTTGAGACAAGGCCTGCCCTTCCCTTAATAACAACCATAGCCAATGTGGCCATGAAGGAGAGCAATTTGCAAGTGGCCAGTTTTGTGTATTCCCACATGAAGGCTCTGTCCAAGAGCAGGTTGCCATACACATACAACATGTGAGTAGAGACAGAACAAAGCAAGTGCTCTTCTGCATGTGCTGACTACAAGTCAGTTTATTTACTGACAGGGTGCAGCTTATTTCTGGATACTATTACCTTTCTCATTTTGTTTAGATCTTCAGCTTGCAATATTGCCCTGAAGCTGATGGCCTCCAAATTGGACAGGCTGAGCTATCGCTACAGCAAGGTTATACATATTGGTGGTTACTTTGGTAAGTGCTTCATGGATCAGGAAACTTTCATTTCAGAAATCCGTTCTTAAAATATTAAGTCCTTTGGAGAAATATGGCATTCTTTGTTTCAGTGAGAAATGTAACTAAATGTGAGACTCACATGTTTAGAGTAGCCATTTAGTAATTTCTGCCTAAACAGTTAGATTTTATGTAATGATGTATCTTACAGCTGGCAGTGGAAAAAGCTGCAGAAATATGATCTTGAATGATAAGCAGAATGGTTAGAAAAAAGATATCTCTTCTTTCCTTCTGTCATAGATACCTATAAAGTTGGTGCTGCTGGAGATGTCTTTGTTATGAACAGCCCAGGAACGATGTTCCCATCAGCAATAATTTCCAAGCTGATGGCATATTCTGCAGGATCGGTGGCTGATTTGGTGGAGGTAAATATTTACCTAAGTTAATAATAAATCAAATTAAAATCAAAACTGCTCACAAAGTTTCCTCTCTGTAAGCATATTTCACACTGCTCCTTCTTATGCTGTTTTGGTAGGCTGGTGTCCGTGTGGAAGGCCTCACAGACGTCATCACGAAACGAAATATCCCGTTTGCTGAATATTCCACATACAAAAAGATAAAGGAGATTGGAAAAGCTGTAGGTATTTTCAGTAATACAATGTGTGGGTTACGTGAAGGGGCATGTAGCGATGCTTCTCACTCTAGTTAAGCCCTGTCACAGCAGTCTTAGGACTCCTCTCCTAGGAGTCAGCTCAAGTATTTCTGTGAAGGACAGATATGCAGTGAGGGCAGCAGGGTACATCTGCCACGGCTGTATAGCTTCTACCAGTTGTTGCTCTGGCTCTGCCTCCTCCCCACCTCAGAGATGGCTGCAGGAGGAGCACAGGAGGGAAAGAGGGCATTGCAGCATGGTGTGTCACATGCCTGGCAGGCTTCCTACTCCCTCCTTTCATCTGTCTCACCTAGTTTACAATAATATGCCTTTGTCTTCAGGAGAAAAGATTATTTTTTTGCTGCACTTTCAAACTGTTTAGTGATACTAACAGCCCAGACCCTATGTGTGAATGTTATTATATTGGAACACCAAACATTTTTGGGCATCTCAATGGTGGAAGAAAGTCTGAGTTAGTGCCATCATTCTATTACAATTGGAAATTTTGTAAAGGAAAAGGGCAGCTTGGCCAGTGATGGGTTTAGTCACCTGGATGAGTTATCATTTGTGAAGTGCTGCATTGAGAAACTTTGCTTGTTTCTTTATCTGTTCCCCAGCTGCTGGGATGGAAGGAGCTGCCAACAGAAACACCCCTGATATCAGCCTACTTTAAACTCTTTGGCCAAGAGCTGGCCTACATCAACATCAATAAGGAACTCCTACAACAGGCTGCGAAGGTACCAGGAACCCCTGCTTTTCTTTGCAGTATTGGACAGCCTTACACTTTCATACCCCAACCTCCTGGATCGCTGTTTCATTGCAGACTGTTCTAGAACCTGCTGACAGGAGCACGGTGCTGAAGAAACTGGCTGGCCAACTGCGCAGCGGCGTCGTGGGACAATGGACACAGCCGCTGTGGCTGGGAGAGCTGCGGTACATCCTCCCCACCTGCACGGGTCTGCCTCTGGAATACAGCTCCTACATCACTGCTCTGGCCCGGGCTGCAGTCAGCGGTGAGCTGGGGAGTGGGAGACCAGCTGTGCAAGCTCTGAGCAGGGGGTGAGAGGAACAGGGGCTGAGGGAGGCTGGAGAAAGAAGTGGAAAGCCAGGGAGTCAAAAAAAAGAACTAGTTTTTGTATTGGACTGTGGGGCAGTGAAGATGTTTGAAGAAAACCTGGATGCACTTTTTTGTGCATTGTCTTTGGATGGCTTGAAGACAGAAAAGGTGAGATGAGAACCTGGGAAGCCAGAGAGAGAGAGGTCACAACATTTAAGGCCAGAAAAACCCAAGAACTGCCTGAGGAGCTGTTGCAGACATGGGCAGAAGGAGGTGACTCCTGAGAGATGCACACAAAAGCTAAGCAGGATTCAATGGTAATTTAAAGAGAGAAGAAAATAGAAAACAATAAAAAGAGAACTGTCAGTAACGTTAAGAAGGCAGGAAGGGAAGAGTGCCTGTGAAAAGAGATGGAAGTTCTATTTTAAAAGAATAAATATGCAAGTGCTAATCCTCATCAAGAACTTAATTCAGTGATCACACTGTGTGCTGTGCAGCAGACTTAAATTACACAAAATTGACCCTTGCATCTGCTGATACCACATAAGGAATGAAGGGTGATGTATGTGTACTTGTGCTCTCTCACATATCCACTCTTTGCTGCTCTTGGTTTTTGGTTTGTTAGTTTCTTTAGAAACGTCTTTGCAACTCTGCCCCTTCTGTGTGTTTTCTGTGTATTTTTATTTTTTTTTTAAATAACATCCTTGTAGCCAAGTTGGGGAGGTATGAATTAGATGGATGGGCAACAAAATAGGTGAAGGTAGTCTGGACTGCTGATCTCCAAGGGTAGTCAACAGCTGAAAATATAATTGGTGACTTTTATGAGAAATGTTCCTCTGCCTTTAGCACTTGTTCATTGCCTTTTTAAAAAATTTGAACTTTGGAAAAAAAATGCACCCTCAGAAAATCTGAGTCAATATTGACACAGAGTTGGTGGGAGCAGTTGCTGCATTCGGGGGTCAGGCTGCCCCTGACAGGCAGCCTGATACCCTGGAGGGGATGACCTGACACAAGTGTGGTGAAATTTGGCAAAGGCAATGGAAAGTCCTTCACCTGAGATGGAGTAACCTGTGCAAGTGTACAGGCTGGGCATCACCCAGACAGAGAGCAGTTTTGCAGGAAGGCCAGGACAAGTTGGTACAATAAACCAGCAGTGTGCTGATGTGGTGATGAAGGTCAACTGCATCATGGACCATGGAAGCAAGAGCAGAGCCAGTGTGACAATTATTTCCTTCTCTATTTAGCACATTTGCAGCTGCATCTGGAGTACAATGTCTGGTTTTGGGTCCACAAGACCAAGTACAAGAAAGGTGTTCACACTTGATGTAAGGAAAGATTGGAGAGCAGAGGTTGTTTAACCTGGTTCCCTTCATTTACTCCATCTTCTGACTCTCCATGTTTCTGAAATTTTGATGTTACACTAGCTATAAAACTTTCATTCTGGGTCAGCTCTTCCTTTTCTTAGTATATTTTTATTTCCATTTTCCATATGTTGCAACAGAACCTTTGCCTATATAAAAAGCTTCCTGTATATTTTCAGTATTCTTCAGAATCATAAAAGATCTCGTGTACCCCAAAGTGTGTCTTGTTCTCCAGCCATATTTGTTGTACTAACAAAAATACTGCCTCCTGCTCAAAACTGTGTTTGCTTATGTTTGATTCCTTTCATTTTTACCATGTTTAAATACTGTTCTTGCATTTGCAGTTGATGGAAAAATAACTCCCCCTTTAACTGGAGATTTCAGACCTTCACAGTTGCTTGAATCCACTGTGCAGATTCGTTCTGACATAAACCCCAGGTACAGCAGGTTTCTAAGGCTTTACATATGAAGGAGGATTTTAAGAGAAGGCAGAACCATGTGGATAAAAAGAGCACCTTTCTTACACCTGACTGCTGCACTCTGTTCCAGCTTATACATACAGAAATTTGCAACAATGGGTGTCAACACAGAATACTTCCAACAAGCTGTGGAAATTCAAGGCAAGGTCCTGGCAAGACTCCCAATAAAGTTTGATGCCAAGATAGACATGAAGCTGAAAAATATTAAGATTGAAACAAATCCATGCCGTGAGGAAACTGAGATAGTGGTTGGAAGGTACGGCAGCATTTCTTCATAATATTTCATGTTGCTGAAACCTGACAAAGCTCACTATTGGCTGACCTCCCACAGAGGTTTCTAGATAGGCAGAGTGACTCTTCAGTGTTTAGCAGAGCCTTTGGGATAAAGCATGAGGAAGAACAATACAGTAGCTAAAAATCAAAAGATACCTAAATTATTTAGCAATGTAATTTTTATATTAAATGGTTTAAATTTTAGTGTTCTTAGTACTTTTTACTATTTTATTGTCTTTTAAGAATTTTGATTTTTATGTTTGAAGTATATTTTTCCTGTTTCAGAAATATTGTTTAAATTTCTCCAGATTTTGAAAACATCCTGTGATATAAGAAAATTTATATTTGTCATGAACTCTTATTTGTTTTCAATAATATTTATATTTCTAAATTAATATACAATCCCTGTGTTCAAGTATCATATCTCTGTGCTGTCACGTGATACTGGCAGGGATGTATTTCATTTAATCCAAAGACAAGGGGAAAAATTCACCATTTTTTTGCACATATCTCAACAGACATAAAGCTTTTGCTGTGTCAAGGAATTTAGGAGAGCTAGGTGTTGAAAAGAGAACCTCAATTCTCCCAGGAGATGCTTCATCAAATATTGTGGAAGAACCTTTCAAACCATCAGATAGAGTTTCCAGTGAAGATTTCACAAAGGTAACCTATATCTTTTTGCTTATATAGTAATGTTTACCCTCTCTGTAATGGATGTCTGTAGCTTTACTCTTGCCTATGACATACTCCCAGTGGTATTCACATACTCATCTCCAACACAGCAAGAAGCTGACAGCACGTCAAGGAAACATTCCTATAGCTCTCAAGAGGGTCTTCGCCACATCACGGGAAGAAAAACTCACAAACGAGACATTTGCATCAAACTGCGTCATCTTGGGTGCCAGCTCTGCTTTTCCAGAAAGTCACGAGATGCCAGTTTCCTGAAAAATACATATTTGTACAGGCTCGTTGGAGAACATGAAGCTAAAATAACCTTGATCCCAGGTAAAATACTGAGCATCTTAGGCTTGGCAGTGCTATTTGAAGCAGTATAACCTTCTAACCTGTGCAATTGGTGTGTAGTTGAAACAGATGCTGATATTGACAAAATTCAGCTGGAGATTCAGGCAGGATCCAGAGCAGCTTCCAAAATAATTCATGAAGTAAACTCAGAGTCTGAGGAAGAGGGCGAATCATCTCTGTATGAGGACATTAAAGCTAAACTGAAGAAGATTCTAGGCATTGAAAATATGTTCAAGGCAAGTGACTTCGAGCATAGCACTGGGGAACATTTTCCCCTAAATGGGGACAAGAATTTGAAGGTCAGTGTGGAAAGCTGGCATGGCAAAGAAAGGATGGGGCTGGTTTGAAAAGTGCCAGTGCCCCATGCTGAGGGGTTGCTCCTTTGGGGTGCATCCAGCAAGGTGGTCTCTGCTGGGCTGGATTTCAACTGGGCAGCATGGATCTGAGGGAATTCTGCAGCTTCTGCAGCAAGTGAAGCAGGGAGGTGGTTTTTCCTTGAAAGGCTGGTGTGAGAACCCTGCCTTGCCTGACACCCACAGAAGTTTTACTTTGCGAAACCAGGACCAGATGTATTCTTTCTTTTGCACCTCTTGGACTGTTTTTGCAGGTTGCAAATAAAACACGACACCAAAAGAAGCCACTCTCAAAGAAAGAAAACACTGTGCTAACAGAGCTTGGGGCAGACCCCGATATAAAACATCCCTCCAGCTCGTCTTCTGCCTCCTCAGCTGTCTCCTCTTCCTCATCATCTGCTGTTTCTCCTCGTCGTAAAGAGGATGGTGATGAAGATGAGAATGATCAAGAAAAGCGAGAGAGAAACAAAGATGTAAGCAGCAAGAGCAGCAGCAGTAGTGGCAGAGGTAGCAAGAGCAGCAGAAGTGGCAGCAGAAGTAGTAAGACCAGTAGCAGCAGCAGCAGAAGTAGCAAGAGCAGTAGCAGCAGCAGTAGCAGTGGCAGAAGCAGCAAGAGTAGTAGTAGCAGCAGCAGCAGTGACAGAAGTAGTAAGAGCAGCAGCAGTAGCAGCAGTGACAGAAGTAGCAAGAGTAGTAGTAGCAGCAGCAGTGACAGAAGTAGTAAGAGCAGTAGCAGCAGCAGCAGTGACAGAAGTAGTAAGAGCAGTAGCAGCAGCAGTGACAGAAGTAGTAAGAGCAGTAGCAGCAGCAGTGACAGAAGTAGTAAGAGCAGTAGCAGCAGCAGCAGTGGGAGCAGTAGCAGCAGCAGTGACAGAAGCAGCAAGAGCAGTAGCAGCAGTGGAAGCAGGAGCAGTAGCAGTAGCAGCAGTGGAAGCAGCAGCAGCAGCGGGAGCAGTAGCAGCAGCAGCAGTAGCAGCAGGAAGTCATCGAGTCATCATAGCCATGGGCATCACTCGAAGTATGTGAATGGCAGCAGCAGCAGCAGCAGCAGCAGCGAGTCACTGAGCCACCACAGCCATGAACATCATTCAGGACATCTGGTAGGTGGCAGCAGCAGCGCACATTCCAAAATATGGGTAATTTTGTCAGTAAATCGACTTGATGCTGATAATGCTTGTGACTCACATTCCTGATGGTGGTTGGCCTTGCATGACAATTCAGGGCATTATGAGTTGACCAGTAAATTTTAGCAACATGAAATTGCAAAATTTATTCTATAAACACACCTGCAATCATTGGCATAGATGTCTACTTCATCTCAAAAGTTTCTACTTGTTTGTTGAAACTTTTGTCACTGGCAGGAAATGGGTTTTTTGACAATTTACTGCCCATAAACATTGCATATTTCTGTCTTAATTTTGTGGTAGAAATATTAATGCTTTATATAAACTACTTTATCTTGCATTATGTGCTTGTGACTCAGCTTACAGAACTATGTATGAATAATAATTAGTAAATTTCTTATTTAATTCTCTGTGCTTAGATTTCCATATAATTGCAACATTTCTTTTCATCTGAGACTTCTAATCTTCTTGTTTTTGTAATTTTCAAAGGAAGCTCATGAGATTTATCAGTACCACTTTAAATCAGCACATAGACAAGAGGTAAGTTTTTCTTTCCTCAGTAAAAGAAGTATGGAATCTGTCAAGAGTCAAATGGAGACTTTAAAGGCAACTTGTTATCTTTGTTGAGGAAAATTACAGTACTGATAACATTAGAACCATGCTGGTCCTTCTGAGATGTGTAAAGACAGAGAGCTGTGTTCCTTTCTTTGCTGTGCACATGAAGCCACTTGTGGCTCTGCAAAGGAGATGCAAAGCCTCTGCCAAAGCAATGAAAAAGACTGAAGCTGCACACTTTGAAGGAACCATCAGAAGCTTGGTTCATTTACTGGCTTGGATCACTTGGTTTCTCAGGTTGGAATCCCTGCAGGTACACAACAAGAATATTGATATGGACAAACATGGGAGGATACATTATAGTATTTTGGTTGAGCAGATTCTTACTAGCGCATGAGCCAGCCAGAGCAGTGTACTTGATATCAGTGATCCTCAGAAAGTAACATTTCAGCAGTGTGTGTCAGTTTATCCTCCAGTTGATCAGGCTGGTGCAGAATTTATGGTATTTCATATTGAAGCTGATTTAATTTGACTTGCTCTGGTCCACTGTTTTTCATACGGGGAATGGTCATCTAGACATGGTCCTTATGGACTGTGAGGAGTCAGATAGGTTTGGACAAACAAGAATTTTCTGAGTTAGGTCCTATGTAATAAGCACGACAAAGCCTGTTGCAAGTCATTAAGGTGTTCAGGGTTGAAACACAAGCTTAGCAACTCCAAGTGCCATGAGAGACAGTATTGTTCAGCACTGCCTCATGCAATTTCTTCAAGCATGCTTTAAAGTTACCCTCTTAAGCACGTTGTGGTTTGGTTTGGTTTGGTTTTATTTTTTGCAGTTCCCAATAAGAAAACTCCCAGATGACCAAACTAGCAGCTCGGATTCCTCTGCCAGATCCAGTCATGCTTCATCTCGAGCTTCATGGGTTAGTTGCATCATTTTTAGGGGGTTTTGACAGCTTGCAATGATGGCAGTGTGGCTGTGCACTCACAGATTTGTATATTTAGGATAATGGGAAGGGAGAAATGCCAACCTCTCGAGTCTCAGGTATCAATCAAGACATGCACCATAGTTCCCACGTGCTCTTTCCTCTGCGGTGAGGATCCTTCTTACCTGCAACACAACCCTTCCCTCATGGGAATCCCACCCAACAGATGCCTGCAGAGACTGATCTTGTGACCTCTGCAGCCTGGAGGGAGGTTGAGGTGCTGCAGTGCCAGTGAGAGGACATTGGCAGCGGCAGCTGAGGCTCGGAGCAGCCTCAGGAAAAGGCATGTTCCAGAGGGGACATGGAGTAACTGGGCTCCTCACCATCACCCCCTGGATGTGTGCAGGCTTGAGAATGATGGAGTGAAGATACTGAAGGTCATAATGCACCTAAAGCTGTGCTCCAGGGGAAGAGGTTCTTGATGTTGAAGAAAACGTCTTGGATTATATTCTGTGTTGTGTTGCTGTGCAAACACAAAACCTGGCTGCCCCACAGAACTCCCAGCTGAACAGTGAGGAGAAAGACAACACAAGACGCAGACAGATAAACAGGAGGACACGAGCTGGGGGATGTTATTGCTGTGGGAATGAGTGACGCATACAACTGACAGCTGATGTTGTTCAAACTGAGCCACTTTCTTTTATTCACAGCCCAAATCATATAGTCATTACTGTATTTTAATTATATGAATATTTCCATGGCATCAGCTGTAGCTCAGGAAATGGCACAAATTTTGGCTCATATAAACACAGTGATAAAATCCATCTGGCATGCAGAGGCATGTGCACATTAAAGACATATGCACTAGGTTTTATAGGCAAGTATATATGTGTGACACATATATAGGTATATATTTGTGGTTCACTTGTTTATTTTTCATTTATCCATCTAGATCTTGCATCTAAAATGTTCCATGGTAACTCTTTTATAATTATATGCTTTGCATACTTTCTCCCCCTTCTTCTTAGCCGAAGTTTTTGGGAGATGTTAAAACACCAGTATTAGCTGTTTTTCTTCATGGCATCCGTGATGATAAGAAGATAGGAGGCCTCCAGCTTGTGGTATATGCTGATATTGACTCTGTCAGGCCCCGGCTGCAGGTATTTGTGTCAAACCTCACAGATTCAAGCAAGTGGAAACTCTGTGCTGATGCTTCAGTCCTCAATGCACACAAGGCAGCGGTAAGGCTCAAAACTAGCTTGTACAGCTATATATGTATCACAGGAAAACCGTGCTCCAGGCATTAAAGAATGGACCATTTATCCCTGCATTACAGGCTTACCTGAAATGGGGACAGAATTGCCAGGACTACAAGGTTTCATCCGAGCTGGTAACTGGGCGGTTTGCAGCCCACCCTGCTGTACAAGTGAAACTGGAGTGGCCTAAAGTTCCTTCCAGTTTCAAATCCGTAGCAGAATGGTGAGAATTTAGTCTTTAGTGACACTTGTTCACAATACTGGTTAACTGGGAAAAACCAGCATCTGCACAGGAGGTTCTAGTGGCTTAAGTGCTGGATGATAATTTCTTCTCTGATCTGTCCAAGTACTGCTTTTGGACATAAAAGCTGAGTGGGATTACATCTTATTTTAATGTACATTTATTCTTTATACTGGACATAATAACTGAAAACTGAGGTTCCTTCCTTTCGTTGAACACTTGAACAATAGAGCAGAGAGTGGGTGTGAGGACATAACCAGGGATCCTGAGGACTACTGTGCTACTTACACACAGATGTGAGACAATCTGGTTGGGATGTGGGAAGCTTTTTGTTTCTCCATCTCACCGGATCCTTCTGATTTGAACTTTTGAAGGTTTTACAAGTTTGTCCCTGGGGCTGCATTTATGCTGGGCTTCTCTGAAAAAACGGACAAGAACCCTTCTCGACAAGCCAGGGTGATCGTGGCTCTAACTTCTCCAAGGACATGTGATGTTGTTATCAAGCTTCCTGATGTAATTATGAAATCTTTTTATCATTCTTCTATTTTTTTCCTAGTAGAAAAGTCTGACTGTTTAATTACAGTGAGCCAATTCTGAGAAAAAAAATTAAATTAGTATCAGTTTGGGTGTATATGATGGAAACTACTTTTATTTATTTTCAACATTTTAGTATTTCATAATGGACATTTATATAGTGGTTTTCTTCATAGAGAGAGAGGTGGGTACTTATAAGAACATGAGTTTCCATCTGTAGTATCTCCATAAGTGATCACCTCATCACCTTTGAAAGAGAGTAATTAATTCTCTCCCAAGTAATACCTGAATGATTTCTCTCACGCTATGAGAGAAAACTGAGTAAAAGCAAAAAGCAAAAACCACATGGACAATGAGTCAGATGAGTTGTGTTCACATAAACTCTTTGCAAAAGAAGTAGAAGAAATAGGAAAAAAAAATCTTTTTGCTGGCATAGGTGCATTTTGAATGTGCTTTTAAATTCCTTTTCAGGTTACCCTCTATGAAAAAGCCATGAGGCTTCCCCTGTCACTTCCTGTAGGTCCAAGGATACCAGCTTCAGAGCTGCAGCCTCCCATCTGGAATCTCTTTGCTGAAGCCCCTTCTGCAGTGCTCGAGAATTTGAAAGGTTGGTGTCTGATGGGGCTCAGAAGCATGTGAAGTTCAGTCTCACAATTTACTTGGACACCTTCTGAATTTTGCTGGAATAATTTATCTGCAGTTAATTAGGAAATGTTCTGTAATAATGTGAGGATGGTTCAGCTGGGAGAAAATATTGTGCATGTAGTACAGAAATCATCAGCCTTTCAGGGATCAAGATACCAATAATCTGAAGTAATAATATTTAAAGTTTCTGGCAATTATTTTTTGTTAGATAGAGGAACATATTTTATATGCCTTTTTAAGAATTTATGGGTGCTTAGTAGCCAAAAGTTCCTGTAAACCATATGAAAATATCCCATAGTGGAAAAATTACAAAGCTAAAATAATAAGGCACTAAAAATGAAACACACCACTTAATGGCTTTCTCTCATGGAAAAGCAAATACTCAGTGGCATTTTTTTTTAACCAGCTCAGTGCTCAGTTTCCTACAACAAGATCACAACCTTTAATGAAGTTCAGTTTAACTACACAATGCCAGCAAATTGCTACCACATCTTGGCTCAGGATTGCAGCTCTGACCTTAAGTTCCTGGTGATGATGAAGAATGCAGAAGAAGCTGTGAACCTGAAAGCAATCAACATCAAGCTTGGCAATCAGTAAGTAACTTCTGCCAGATGCTGGGAGCATGACAGACCTCACAGTCCACGTTTAGCCTGAGAGGAGCTCCAATCTGAGCTTTACTGCCATGGTTAGCAGCCCATGGGGTTTCAGCACTCCCCTTATTTATTTTCCATGCGTATTGAATGTGATGCTGATGCTCTTTCCTGCATCTCAGGTGACAAGGATACCCCTGATGTAATTTAAGCATTTGAAATGAGCTGGTGCTCTGAGCAGTGATATTTAGTGAGCAGGAAAATGCCCCTGTGGTTGTATGTGTGTTGTATGTGTGGCCCAGCCAGAGTGCCAACACTCTTGTCCTTGACAGCGAGGTCGATATGCGCCCTGCAAACGGACGGGTGAAGCTGCTGGTGGATGGGGCTGAGAGCCCGACAAATGTTTCGCTTACATCTGCTGGTAAGTGATGCACAATATGTTGCTTAATTTTCACATATGTTTTAGGAGAAAGAAGGAAAGAGAATGAATCTCTGAAGGAGATTTGATCAGTTTGTATTCAATAAGCGTTTCTTTGGTTTTAAGGTAATGTTTAAGAACATATATTTTACCCACTTGCACCAGAACATTTAGAAAGATTGATTAGAGTGTGAAGCTCTTGAAGTAACCTAAATAAACAAGATATAATTAACATAAAGATCCCCCCCTTTTTGTACATCACTCCAGGTCCTTCTATAGTTCCAGACTGGAGAAATGTTTTGGTTATGTTATCAAATTTTGCTTGACTAAAACTTTTTGAAGTAGAGCTTTTCTAGAATTCACCACACGTGACTTGTATATCAATGTATTTCATGATTTGACTTGTAGGTATAAATTTCGCTTGCATTCTACTAGGGATAAGTATGGAGAACTGGTGAAACAACCTGCTTGATTCTCTGAAAACAGGAATGGTGCAGGAAGACCCTGTTTCATCCTGTGCTGTGTATATATACAGGGGCTATATACAGTGTGGGCATTCTGACTGAAGAGCTGCAATATATGAATTGGGCTAAATCCTGCTGAAATTGGGTTAGCACGTACCAGTGGTGAGCTCTGTCCTATTTGTTATGTACTTTTTGTACATAGTAATTGTGCTAGAAATGGCTCCAGTGACAGTCATGGTGTTCCTCATATTTCCATATTCCAATACAGTGTCCTCAGAGCCTTATTAATGTGTACAACTATGCAGATACTATAGAGAGCTCAGTAATAATTTCTAGACATAAGTTTGAATATATTAATAACCCAAAAAAAAATGAATAAATCTGTGATCATTAAGATTGTCTTCCAACCTTTTGCCAACACCTGGTTTCTATGTATGCACATTTCTGTGCTTTGTCCTATGTTTTTTTCTTGAGTAGGGTAACTGAAGAATTTTGAAGAAAAGAAAATCTCGGAAACATGACAGATGCTCTTTTTCTCGCTTAAATAAGCTAGGTTTGGTCTGGTTTTGTTCTGTTTTTTTCTTCTAGGTGCTTCTCTGTGGACCCACAGTGAGAACCAAGGGCTTGCCCTTCTTGCTCCAGCCTACGGCATTGATAAATTGTACTTTGATGGATCCACATTGAGGGTATCATTCTTCCTCTTCATAAGAATGAGTGTTAAGAAGTTTCTGTGGGATTCCCTTAGATCTGTGTATATGAGTGCAAGGGTGTACAGTGGCAAAGGCAAGGGTGTGCAGGGCACAAAAAACCTCAAAGGGAAGATGTTACAGGATTTCATGGTGCTGCTCTTTATTTCTAAGTGTGAGAAATGAGAACCTATGATCAACAAAAGTACATTGTTCTTGCAGTACAGGTGTGTGTTGGGTCTGTGAGTGTACAGACGCTGAGTCAGCAGTGCCCTTGCAAGAAAAATGAGTTTTCAACTCCTGACCACTGTTCTTACAGCTGTACAATTCTTCAAAACAGCAAAGATTCAGCCATTCTTTTTAGATAAATGAGTAGTTTAAAGACTGCACTAAAATTAAAATGAAGCTGGAACACAAGAGGTCAATAAACCGTACCATGTCTTTCTCCTGTACTATCAAAACAACCACCAGAAAAAAGCTTCAGCATATTAATAGTCCAGAGCATTAATAACTTAACACCCTAGACTGGCACAGTAGGTGTTTTAAAGACTATAGCAGTTATAGATGCTGCAGCCCACCAGGAGTTTGGCATCTCTGTCAGACCCTTTTGAATTCTTATCAAAGAGATTTTAAATGTTTGTGCATTACTTTACACTGGAAGGGACCTGTATAGAAAAAATGTGTTCCACTTTACTTTTTTTAACTTGAAATACTTCTCACTTCTTTTTCCTCTAAGATTCAAGTTCCTTTATGGATGGCAGGGAAAACGTGTGGACTGTGTGGAAAATATGATGCAGAATGTGAACAGGAATATCGGATGCCCAATGGATATGTAGCTAAAGATGCAGTGAGTTTTGGGCATTCTTGGATTTTGGAAGAAAAGCCTTGTAGAGGAGGTATGCAAGCTCTAATAAATTTACTATAATATTACTGCAGTTGTTCAGAAAACATAGAATCTGTTCAGAAATTTTTAAATCTGTATATATTTTGGAAATAAAATCATATTAGAAGGTTCATTATTTTGTTATATATTAAGTATTAAAATTACTTGCAAGTTGAAAAAGAAATAAGAAATCACAGGTTAAACAAGCCAAAATACACAACTTAGTCGAAGTTCAAAATAGAAGATGAATCAAAATCTTTGTTTCAGTTTTCAAGTATTTTAGAAGAAGATCAGAAAGATGATAAAATTCATATGGACTGCTTTAATTTAAGCACAACAGCATTTTCCAGAGGTCAATTTTCTACAATTGGCCCATCAAAAAATCAGATGGGGATGACTAGTTATTACCATGGCTGACCACCTGGTTCTTGAACCAGTGCAACCTGTCAAACAAAGCATTCAGGTACATGAGCAGTTCCAGGGACTTAATTACATGGTTGAAATAAAAAAGCTGCGTTTTAAGTCTTTCAGCAGATTAGGATCTCATGGTGTGTTGGTGCTCTGAGCTGAGGTTATGATGCAACATCACACCACAGCGCTGGAGGAGAACAGGCACATTGCGTGTGTAGGGACTCGTCCTGTGGGAAGGACATCCTCAGTCCCTGGAGATGGCTTGCACATGTCTAGCTCTGCATGTTATACTTCCATGCTTTTGTCCACAAATTCTGGGGAACAAACTTGCTTTAGATGGATATGGAGCCCACATACCCATACACACTAATATTCCCGTGGCTGGTAGTGACCACATTCTGTTTCCTTTTAACATATGGTGGAAACTGCTGAAATTTGAAGATATAAAACTTATGGCTAGGAATAAATTGTGGTCTGTTTAGCTTCTCACTTATAACTGTTTGTCCTGGGAATCCAAAATGAGATCGGTATTACTTGCTGGCAGCAATGACTGTTGCTCCCTCTCTGCACTAGGTCTGTGTCTGAATGACATGGGTAATAATGTAATTCTTTAGGGATTGATTTTATTTGCTCAGATATCTCGCCTTTCATTCCACTGTTGAATATCCAGCATTTTAAAATGTGGTTTGGCAGCTATTCAGTAAGCCAGTTTAGTCTGAAAAATGTTTATCAGAAAGTACCTTAGACTATGTTTCTACATCCTGACCTAGAAATAGACAACTTGCGCTTGAAATTAGCTTTCCAGGACTCCATCTCTAAGAAGCTGATTTGAAAGGTTTGTCAGTCAGTAAAGCGGCTTCATTTATGATCAAAACACCATTTTCACAGAGGGAAGTTGTTTACAAATTGGCAGTGTTGGCAGATGAGTCCTTCTGGGGAGATCTGGAGCTTTTGGCTGTAAGCCCCTAAGCTGTCCCCAATGATTGTTGCAGCCTGCAAGCTGCGGCACTCCTTTGTGAAGCTCGAGAAGACAGTTCAGCTCGCCGGGGTCGAGTCCAAGTGCTACTCCACGGAGCCTGTGCTGCGCTGCACGAAGGGCTGCTCTGCCACCAAGGCTACTCCAGTCACTGTTGGCTTCCACTGTCTCCCTTCTGGTAAGTCAACAGAAATTCTACTGAGTGGGAGCAGAGCAAAGGTATAAATAGATTGTGACTTAACTCAATTATTCCACTTGAAAAATATGAATAATATAACGTAGCCATAGGCGGGTGTGGACTTACTGCCCTATCGACTGATGCCCTTTCCCTGTTTTATTTAATAGCCAAACATTCCTTTAGTGGGAGAGATGATTTTCTATTGTACATTTACTTGTTTTTGTTGTACTGGAATTTAAAATCTAAACTGAATTTTCCTTCCTGGTGCTTAGGGCTATCAAGGCAAGGGCAGGATAACAGCACAGTCAACATGGTGATTGAACTGAAATGCTGTGTACTGCAGCCTGTGGAGATCGAGCCACACATGACCAAGCGCAGCACCCTGAAATGGGGATCCTTGCCTTGCATTTTTTGTATATCACTGCCTTTGGATATGATCCTATTTCACTGAGCTGATTTAGGCACTAGAAGGACAGGTGTGGACAGGATTCTTGCACACAGGTCCAGTGATTTAGGAGGATTTATTTTCTATAAGTATATTGTAGATTATAAGAGATTAGATAAAGAAGATATAGATTATATAGATCATAGAACTTTATTTGTTTTCCAAGTCTTTTTTTTTAAAGATCATAATACCCTTTCCTAAATATATCATTAATATAATTCTGCATGGAAGCAGTGGCTTTCAAAGTAGAACTGGCTTATTAATGAAGTGGGTTTCCTGGAACATCTCTGTGTGACTTGGACAAATATAAATATGTAAATCAGTGAGGAACAGCCAAGCCTGCTGTAATTAATGACTAGTGTATGGTAAATGCTGTATGTTGCAAAACTACTTGTGAAGTAAACTGCTTACTTTTCATTTCTGGTTCCCCATCAGATTCAGCTACCAGCCTGACAGACAAGCAGACGAAGTTTGACCAGAAGTCAGAGGACTGGCAGGACACTGTTGATGCACACACAGCATGTTCTTGTGAGAATGAAGACTGCAGCGCATGAAGCTGTACATTTGCAGCATAGAAGAAAACAGAAATACTTTCATGTTTTTATTGTGTGGTGTAAAAAACCTTGTCTTAAGAAATAATAGAGATACTAAATTAAGTACTTGAGGATGTGTGGAATCTTCCCAAGTAATTTAAAGTATTAAACTTTATTATTGTAGAAACTGTTATGATTGCCCATAAATATCTGATTTCATAATAAATCCATGCATGGAAAAAATTGTGAAGGGTTCCTTATTTCAGTGGTGATGGAAAGAGGAGGTCTGCATAGGTTTTCCTTATCCCTCATTCCTTAGACTTCCTGGTTGGTGACCATCTTCCATGCCCCAGGGTCACACTGGGAGTTGGGTTGGGTAGCTGTGGTACTACTACTCCTGCTTGTTCCCCTAGTGCTTACTTCCCTGATGCTGGGATCCTGTGCACCTTCAGCAGGAACTGATCACCTCGGTGTGATGCTGCAATCTCTGCAGCAGCCACGCAGCTGTGGTGCTTGGCAAGAGCTCTGTGAGGGGCCAGAGCTGCTGTAGAGAGAAGCAGGCTCAGAGGATAAGCCTGAATCTCATGTCCCTGGGCAAGGCTGCTCTGAGGGAGACAAGAACACATTGAATTTCAGGTGCAGCACATGCAGAACCTATGGTGGATCAGAGTCTTTGAGCAGCATGGGGTGGGGTTACCCCAGCACAGCAGCTGCCAAAGGGTCTGAAGCAGAGCCAGACCTCTGCACTTTGGGTGAGATGTCCCAGCCTCTGTGCCCAACAAGAGTTGTTGCTGCAGCCACCAACAGGCGGGCTCTGCCCCCTGCCACAGTGCACCTCCCTGTGTGGGAATGGTCAGGGACAAGCTCATCTGCCCTGAGCTCTGGGGCCCAAAGGATTCCAGCAGAGCTGGAAGATGTTTTCTGCTTGCCCTAAAGGCTGTGTTTGCAGGCTGAGTATGCACGCTGGGTGAATGGGATTTTAAAAACGCTTGAGAACATTCTGTAAAAATTGTGTTGTTTTGCTTTCCCCAGCAGCTTTTATACCTTCAATGGATGCATATACCTGAGTTTTCTTGTTTGGATATCAGTTTAGAAAGGTAAAGTCCTAGTACCAAAAGAAATATGTTTGAAAGGTCTAAATACACCGTTCTAAGCAGTTTAAATGCTGCCATGGTAACCTGCACTGCAATGATGGGGAGCTGGCAGCAGCAGTAAAGCTGTGAGCTGGTGGGTTTGCTGCTTGCCTGGAATTCACACAGAGCAGTGATGGAAAGCATAGGCTTTTCAGGTAACCTCAGGCTGAATCCAGCAGAATCCAGGGCTTTATGTGAGTGATGCTGGCATGAACTCCCAGCTCCAGTAGGGGCAGCCCATGGGGCTCTTCTCTTCCCAATGTGCCAAGGCTGGACCATGGTTTTGGGGGGATTTTTGTTCTCTGGCCTCAGCGTTCAGGTGTGATGAGCCCAGCAGTACTGCCCTGGCAGGAGACCCTGGGTGAGCATCACCCAACCACCAAGGCAGCCAGGGCAGCTGTGGGAGTGCAGGGGAATGTGGGCTGTAGGTGTCCACCTCATGAAGGCTGTGGAGACCCCGCAGTCAGCCTCTGCTCCTCTCCCCTGCTGTCATTGTGGAGGGAACTGAATACTGTTCAAGGGAATTCAAGGGAAATGCTGTCCAGGCCAGGTCCTGGGCTCAGGAAAATTGTTTGTCACCCTCACCATTTTCTTAGTTTTTGGGGTTTTTCTTCTTTCTTTTTAATTCAGGTTATGTCCTTCTGAGTGATACTAGTGTAAAAGGTGTGAAAATACAAGTGTGAGTATATGGGGACAAAGGCTGGGAGCTGAAGTTGTTCTCGAGGTACTGAAGAAATGACCTAGGAAAATAGAGGTTTCAGTTTTATAATCACTAAAGACAAAGCCCTTGCCAGCAAGTTTAGGTGACCCTTGGAGCAGAAGAACAGATGATCCTGCCTAGTGGCAGCAGCATGGCTGGGGTGACTGGGGATGCAGCATCTGCTGCCCAAAGGGAGGGATGGGGTGGGATAGGGACAAGATTCTGCAGCCCCAGGTTGCAGTGCTGGCACTTTTAGGGAGACCCTGCCCTAGCAGCTGGGTGAAGCCAGTGAAGACCCTTATTTTGAGGAATGTTATTTGATACTTATTTTGAGGTGTCACTGTTACAGTGTGATACGTCAGTGATACAGCATTATAATTTTGAAAATACAAGCATTGTTGCATTTAATATTGCCATCACAGCAGCTCTCTGCTGGTACTGCCACTGACCTCAAGTCCTCGCTGTTTGGAAGCTGTTTTTTTTTTAAAAAAACCCCAAACCTGTGCAGCTGTATATAGCTATACCATAATAGCTTTTGGCCCTCAAGTACTGGTGGCCAGTATCTGTATACTCAAATCCTTTAAGTAAATTTACCAAATCTCCAAAGACTTGACACAACTCTCCAGCAACTAGCTTGACTTTCTATCATGTGCTACCAGTTTTACAAGGGAAAGGGTTAAAAAAGTCAGGACTTGAATATAGGGCCAGTAAAAACATAGTAAAGGATTTGTCATGCTTCAATTTTTTTTTTTTTTTTCCCTACAGATGCAATCCTTGATCTAGGAACAAAATCCACTGTTTGTCAGACATTACAAATTATATCCCAACCGCTAATTATACAAAAGCATCAGCTAAACACCACTACAAAAACTAAGCTGTCTTGGATAGGAGCCACTGGTCTGTTGATGAGAAATGGAATCCAGTCCCTTCCCAGAGTGAGCTGGGCAGCAGCAGCACTGGCTCCTCACCCACAGTGAAACTTGGTAGGCAAACAGTGGCTACACAGTGCCAATGTGGACCCCCCAGTCCTGGGGCTGCCTTAGCCCTCCTCGTGCCGGCTCCTGATGGAGTAGATCCATGACCTGACTGGAGGGAACAGGTGGACTTGGGAACAAGGCCAAACCCTGGAGCCAAGAGTAGCCTGAGAGACCTGTGGGGTTGCTTCCAAAGGGACAGGGAAAATGCCCACTGGTGAGAGAAGGGGGCTCCATCATGGGGTGAAGTTATCACCCCTTTTGTGTGGTGTGAAAAGAGTTTGCATCACCTGCATGTTGTCCACGTTTGTTAAACCAAGAGGTTTGTGTCTGCAACACCTGTCAGCCTCACCCCTTCCCCCTTGCCAACACCCCTCTGTGACTAAACACACCAGTGAGAGGGGCTGGTACACCAGCCCTGGAGGAGAAGCCAGGGGAGGGAAGCATGGACGTCAGCAGCTTTCAGCCATGGCCTTCAGGACAGTGACAGAAGGTTTGTGTTACGGGGTGGAGTCCCTGTCCCCACAGAGCAGTGCTGTCCTGACAGCCTGTCCCACTCACAGCAGGGCAGGGGTGGGCACGGTGTCACAGGAGGGCTGCCCGGGGTTTTGCACAATCCTGCTGGGGTGCTATCAGTTAGATAAGCTCTGTGTCTTATGGTCAGGTCAGGATAACCTGGACAAAGTCAGCACAGACTGCAACAGTACCAGGTGCTTTCAGGGAGTAAAGATAATTAGTAGTTTTACTTACATAATAATAAATTTTGGCTTTAACTGTGTTTTAATACTTTTAAGCACTTGTTTCTAAAGGTACTTTCAAGACATTCAGTTGGTGAAGTGAGAACAACAGCGCTTGTGATGTTTTTGGTTTGGCAAAAATATCCATTGCCGGCCCCAACCCCCTCTCCCTTAAAGCGTTTGTTGGGTGGTTGATAAGAAGTTGATAACTCAACAAAATTCACTGTGCCTGTTAATAATTCTTCTATAAAAGCCACAGATTTTCCCCTGTGGGCTTCAGTCACTTTTAGCATGAAGGGATTCATCCTGGCCCTGGTGTTTGCCCTCGTGGGTAAGTTGAAGCTTTACCAGCACTGCCGAGCTGTGACAGGCACTGTGATCCTGAGCAAATTGCATCTCCTTGGGGCTTTTCAGGGATATTTACAGCTTCATTTGCTGAAGCCCTTTTATAGCTTCAGCTGTAAACTATTAGATTTCTGTGCTAAGCTCAGCAGCAGGAGAAAAGTGAAGCAAGCAGCAGCTAGTGAGCAGGACTGGCATGGCCTTGGTGTCCTGGGGGTGCGGGGTGAGCCCCATTATTGGTGGTTTGCCAACAATCAGCACACTGATTTAATGAATACTACATGAAAGGATCTACAGAAATGGGTTTTTTTCATGAACATTTCTCTTTCCTTCCTCACAGGGGGCCAGAAGCAGGACCTAGGTAAGTGGCTCCCCTGCCAGACAGCAGCTCCTTTGCTGCCTTCCCTTACAGCCTTGCCTTGCCCACTTCTTGCACCTGCTTTTTGGCAGTGGCAGCTTTGCCTTTCTTTGCTGGGCTGGTCCAAGTAACATCACAACAGTCACAGCCAAGGATATGTTTCTGTTATATTTTTTCCTCACAGAACCTGTTTTTCATATGGGCAAGACATACCTGTATAGCTATGAGACTATCATTGTTCATGGGTTCCCTGACAGAAGCCTGGCCATGGCAGGGGTGAGGCTGACCAGCAAGGTGGAGATCAGCCGTGTGTCTCACAGTGACCACCTTCTGCAGGTAAATCACCGTGGGCATAGGAAAACCCACCCAGTCGTTCACCCAGATCCCTTCATACCTCCAGGCTGGCAAAATAAGTGACTAAAAGACGTGGAACTCATACAAAAGCTACGGGCCCTACCCACTGCTGGGATGACCCTCCAAGCCCAGTGTCAGTCCATGTGGTTTCCCTCTGGCAGTGATGATTCCCCAGAGAGGGCAGAGGTGTGGACGTGGCCCCTGAGCTCTGCACCCTGTACACACAAAATATGATGGGGAAAGTCAAGGGCACTGCTGAAGGGTCTGCAGCTGCATCCAGAATGCTTTGGATTACTGGCAGGGACCTACAGAGAGCACCACAGGCTCACTCACAGCCTGCTCCTCTGCAGAGAGGAGCTGGAGCTGCTTCAGCTCTGCTGCCACCAGTATCTGAGCCCCCTTGACTAAAGCTACCTTAGGTTCACCTCCATACAAAATATGGCAGGGAGCTGCATTAAAGAAATGTCCTTAAGATTGTTTTACTAAGATAACTGTAAGCTTGAGTATGAAAATGAGCATTCTAGAATGAAAGAGCCATGTTTTTCAGCCTGGTCCATAACCTAAAAAAGCTCAGCACTGGAATTCAGATATCACATGAGAAAGACCCAACTGTCTCCATTATCCTCCTTTTGATATTGTTCACATGGGCATTAATTCAAATATGAAAAATTCTAATGGCAGTGCTGGTGTTTAGCATAATGATATCAGATTTGGAAGCACTGTTACTCATCAAAAAGATTAAACCAAACAGCTTAAAATACTGGCATGGCACGAAAGACCACAGACAAGGGATTAAGAAGACAGCACATGGGGGAAAAGCTGTAAGAGGTGCCCTTAGCACTTGCCCTAGGAGTTTTCTCAGCCTGTCATCCTGCACGTATATTAGGGAAAGAGTGTGAAGGAATACCTATTGTCAAACTTCACACACTGCTGCAATTGCCAGCTCTGTGTAACCTCACTGGAGTTGGCGCAATGTTAGCAGTTGCAGACAACAGTCTTGAGTAGGAATTAATTTGAGAAAATGTGACAAGAGGCAGGCCACGCTTGCAGCATTGATTATGAATGCCTAAAATAAAACAGAGCACTGAGCCCACAGCTTTTCCCTCTATGCAGGAATATGTACTTTTATGGGCGAGGGTGGGAGGTGTGTGTGTAAGTATGGGACTGGATGGGTCTGTGCATAAGGCACACACTTCCCACTAGGTAGCAGTCAAGGACTTGTGCACAAGCTTTGCAGCCTGGGGAGCTTAGAGGGGTGTCACCCACTCCGAAAGGTGTGAGATCCTGCTGTCACCTCTGCTGCCCCATCAGCTGTGCCATGGCTTTGGTGCTCCAGGGACATGCTGGACCTGGAGCAGCAGCCAGAAAAGTCCCTGTGTGTTTAGGCAGGCAGCTTGGGCAATAATGGCTTGGCTGCCTTGCAGACTGAAAGGAGATTTCACTTGTCATCTGTGGGAAAGGAGTGAGTATCCTGTCTGTACTGACTGCTGGTAGCTGGTGTTTCACTCACCCTACAATCTTCACCAGACTTGCTGAACTTTTGAATCTTGCTCACATAATCTTATTTTACTGGCAGAAATCCTTCATGGAAGTTTGCATTTCAAGGATGTTTCCTAGGCTGAGCACAGAAGTCTGAATTGGAAACCGTTTCCTGCAATGTTGGACAAGTGATTTCTGTCTTTCCACAGATAAGAAGTGCCCAGCTCCCCTATAATAGCACTGTTTCAAACTGATGGGGAACAGTATGATTGTTTTCTCATTTTTGTTCACAGATTCGATCACCAAAGTTGGAGGAACACAATGGCTTCTGGCCCACTGACCCCTTCATTCCATCTTCAAGGCTCTCAGAAACCATTGCTGCATGCTTCAGCCAGCCCTTTAAGTTTGAATACTCTGAAGGAAGGGTTGGAAGTATTTTTGCTCCTGAGGACTGTCCCATTCTGTGCACCAACCTAGTGAGAGGGATTCTGAACATGATGCAGATAACCATCAAAAAGTCTCAAAATGTGTATGAGCTACAGGAGGTTTGTTTTTTCCATTCTGATTTTACTTTTATTCTCATTTTACCATTAAAGAGTGAGTTATAGTTCCCAGACTTTCCTTTGACCTTTTCATTACTATTTGAAGTGGGAAGTCCATTGTGTTTAACCAATACTCGCAGGCTGGGATCGAAGGCATCTGCCACACCAGATACGTTATCCAGGACGACAGCAAGAACAACCGTGCCACCATTTCCAAGAGCAAGGACCTGACGGACTGCCAGGAGAGAGCGGTGGAGAACCTGGGAATGGCATACATCCGGCCCTGCCCTACCTGCCCCGTGGTACGAGCAGCGCGGGGCCACTGCTGCCCTGCTCGTGCATGAGCTGCTGCTCAGCCCTGACATGGCACTGAGGCTCGTAGGGGGGTTTGGCTTGTCAGGGCTGACCAGCCTGTTCCTGTTTCTGAGTGGGCTTTTTGTGCTCCTAGAAAGAAAGAAACGTCAAGGGCACGGTGTCGTTCACTTACAAGATGAAGTACGATGACACCGGGGCATCGCTGACCTACGCTATGTCGGACCAGGTGTACCAAATCTCTCTTTTCAATGAACCCAATGGGGCAGCAGTCACAGAGGCAAGGTAGGCTCTGTGCATGTCTTTGCATTGCCATAGACAGGAGGAGATGCCTAAAACATATTTACTGTTGATCTGTGAGATAACTAGAAGCATCTGGCCTGTGGCTGCCAGGGGCCTGAACAGTGTACAGCCCTTGGGATGCCCATCCTGGATGCCCAGGATGTTTCAGGTGGCCTGTGCCCTACTGTTTAGGCTACCTGAAACATCTGTCCAAACTCTCAGAGACTTTAGCAAACTCCCACAAAGGCTTTGCAGTTCTATGACTTTTCCAGGTAATCCTGAGTAATGGATGAACAGAGAAGTGTACGATTCGTTTGCAGTCCTGCTGGGTACCCCTCAGTCTGCTCCAATGCTGTCCAAGTCCTCCATGCACAGAGTGTGGGTACAGGTTACTGATGCATTTCCCTCTTTCCCTTGAAGACAAGAGCTGTCTTTGGTTGGCGTTAAAAGGCCTCCTATTAGTGCACCAACATCTCAGCTGCAAAACCAGGGGAGTCTTCGTTACCATTTCTCAGGAGAACTACTCCAGATGCCAATTCCTCTAATAAGGATTAAAAATCCAGATTTACAGGTATTAGAGGCTTACTTTCACACACTTCCATTATTTATAAGGCTAACAGGTCATCACATAATTACTTTTGACATGGATCCTTCTAACTCTCTGTTTTTCCCACAGTTAACAGAAACACTGCGGCAATTAGTTCAGAATAATGAGAAAGGAGCCACTAAAGAAGCTTCAGCCAAGTTCTTAGAGATGATCCAGCTTTTTCGTGTAGCGACCCTAGATCAAATCGAGTCTCTGTGGCTGCAGTTTGTCAATGAACACCCCTACAGGTAAGTGTGGCCAGGGTTTCTGACCAGAGGCACACTGGGCAATGGGGAGAATGAATCCTCCTCTCCCTGGCAGGCCCTGGTTCCTGAGTGCCATCTGTGCTGCTGGAGCTACTGACACGTTCAGGTTCCTGAAGCAAAAGATCCATGATGAGAAGCTGAGCATCTGGGAAGCAGCTGCGGCTCTCCCTCTCGCCTTCCATTTTGTTACACCAAACAAACAAACCCTGGATATTGCCTCAGTGAGTACAGATCCTCCTCCCTTCTATTTTCCCTCTCACTCCTTTTTAAAGGTGAATTCATAGGATTATAAGTGAATGATACAACATATTTCCATCTAAATTTGTAAAATGCAAGGTATCAACAAAAATGGGGAATGCTTCAGAAAATATACCAAAACACTTGCTGCCAAAAGCTTGTCATTATATTTGATGTTAAATCCCACAAATTATAAGAAAACTGCTGTTGATTCTTTCTGCCAAATCAGAAGTTAAAAAGAAAAAAGAGACTCAAGAAAATAATATATAATCAGATCTAAAGTGCACACAGCACAACTGGAGCAAGTCTACTTAATTTTCTTGTAGCTGAATGTCTAGCATTTGATTTAATTCCTGAAATATATAGAAAAACATGAAACGATTTTATCTATTTCTCAAGTGCATTTATTGCTAAATACAGCTTTAATTACTAGAAACAGTAAATAATGATACTTCTTCCTTCTGCAGGCTTTTCTGACCTGTCCCCAAATCAAAAAAGTACTGATGCATAGGATAATTGTTTACCTAGGATATGGTAGCATGGTCAATAAGTATTGTGCTCAGGCTTTGCTATGTTCAAATGAACTTCTTCAGGTATGTGACTTTCATTTCTTATTCATAAAAAGTTAAAAAAAATTTTAAATGCTTTTAATTTAGCTCTCACAATGCTGACAATTAGATAACTCACTGTTTGCATGCCTCACTCTTAGTAGTGCAAATACAGAATAAAACACTGAGCTGATCCCTTTGAAAGATCAGGTTGTAGCAGTTCAGAATTTCAAATGAAGTGCTAAAAGTCCAGGGGGATAATTCAGCCTGAAACTGAGTTTAGGTGTGACAAAAGAATTAAAATTCCATGATTCTACTTTTACGCTAGGTTGAGTGTACTTAATATATGTACTATAAAGGCAGTAAAGTGTGAATTTAAGCAAAGCTCTAGGTGTGTGGTAGGTTAGGGCTTCCAAGGAGACCCTGCTACACAATTGCATTTCACTGTCAAAAACATTCAGGACATTGTCCTTGGACTATGCAGTCCCAGCTCCTTGCTCAGCAGGGCCACAGCACTGAGAAGGCCTTGCTGGTGTTTGACAGGTGTTTAAATCTTCCAAAAGAGTGAAATAAAGCCAAGCCACCAGAATGGTAATTCTACTTCTCAGAACAGCCAGCCTGGTTGAGCAAACTTGGAATTGCTGTAGGAAGTGAAAAATATGCAAGTGCAATTTGGCAGGGCTTGTAGAGGTGGCCCAGAGGATGACTGAACCTGGCATCACCTCAGCACTGCCTTTGAACCTGCAGCAGACTCTGGTGCAGGCACCCACCTGGGATTGTCTCCTATGCTCAGGCACAATTCAAAATAAATTACAACACTGTGCAAGGAGAAAATCAAGTTTTTTTGTATGGCCCATGTTTGCAGCCTGATAACAATGGTGAGATTTTTCCTGGGAGAAAACTCTGAGCAGCTCTGTTCTGGGAATTGCAGCAGTAGTTGTTTTGCTTTCCATGGCAATGCACATTTTTATGCGTTATTAGAAGATCATTACCTGGTAAGATTAACATGGTCTGCTCCATTTTCAGCCACTCCACAACCTTGCTACTGAAGCCACCAGCAAAGGTGATACCAAAGACATGTCCTTGGCCCTGAAATCCATTGGCAATGCAGGAGAGCCAGCCAGTATCAAACGCATCCTGAAGTTTTTGCCAACATTTTCCTCAGCTGCAGCTTCATTACCAAACAGAATTCATGCTGATGCTGTGCTGGCCTTAAGGAAAATTGCAAGAAAAGACCCTGCAAAAGTAACTGAAATTATCATTTAAACAAATATCTTGAAGGGTAAGGCCTGGGTTTGCTTAGTGGTTCAGGAATAACAAAACCATCAGGTAATGTTAGCAACTCTGGGCAGGTTTCTCAGTTATGAGTCTTCCTTTTGCCCATGCTGCAAACTCCTGACATCACCCCATCCTTGCTGATATGGGGTAAACTAAAGAGTTTGCTTTAGTCATTGAAATACTGGACCTAATAGCTTCTTCACCCAGCCCTGCTTACTGTTCATCCAGCAGTATCTTCATTTTCAGTGACAGGTCTCGTGCTCACATCTCTTGTTTAAGGTTCTGTTCTCCATTCACTGCAGAGCATGTATACACTGCTTAGGAAACTGCTCACTGGGAGGTTATGGGCTACTCAGAGGTTGTATCTTCCTCCTGTAGGTCAGGGAGATCACCCTCCAGGTCTTTATGGACAGCACACTTGCTCCAAACGTCCGAATGGTGGCTTGTGTTGTCCTCTTCGAAACCAAGCCTGCTCTTCCAACAGTATCAGCTCTGGCCACCTCGCTGCTGACAGAGCCCAGCCTGCAAGTAGCCAGTTTTGCATATTCACACATGAAGACTTTGGCAGCAGGCAGGATCCCACAGCTCTATAAACTGTAAGTAGAAGAAGAAGAAGCAGCATATTTTTAGTAGCATATGGAGATGTTTTTCTTGCAGTTTTCTAAGAATTTGGTCAGCATTTCATATGGTTTTTAACTCTGTTACTCAGGTCTGCTGCTTGCAACATTGCCATTAAGCTCCTGGGCCCCAGACTTGACAGGCTGAGCTATCGTTACAGCAAGGTCATTCAGATCAGTGACTATTCCTGTGAGTACCAGCTGCCCTGTGCACTTCCACAGCTTAGATAGCCAAATGCCTCTATTGTGTTCTGTGATTTTCATCCAAAATTTAATCATGAGTTGTGAGTTTAGTGCACTCCTGAAAGAGAAAAAGCAGAGGAGCCTCCTAACAGGCAAATTTCCCTGAGGGTCTTTCTCAAATCTCTCGTCTCTGCTGAGGAAAGTGGTGCTTGCTAATGGATTTAGGCCTCCTTCTTCAGTCCCTGGGGTTGTGTTGACTCTGCCATAGAACAAAGTCCTCCTCTTGAGATTGCAAACTTGAGAACGTGTGGGACCAAATCCTCACAGAACCCCTTGTGACCGACTACTGCATGTACCTGAGATGGCTTACGTGCACCAGACACCTCAGATAACCTAATTTCTGCTGCTTTTTGTTCCTGTGACAGCTCAATATCAGGCTGGTGCCATTTGGAGGGTCTATCTCATGAACAGTCCCAGCACCATGTTTCCATCTGATATAATCACAAAAGTAAGAGGATATTATGCAAATACTGCAACAGATATTATCGAGGTAAGTACTGCATTAAGGCAGCCAGCTTTTGGACTGTGATGTAGTGTTTAACTCCATTTCTGGCTGTGCGGGTGGATGTGAAAGGGAAAATTTAGATAATGATTATGATTCTACTTAGGCTTCTTCTTTTATTTGGGCTTCCTGACACATACATTCATCAATGAACACATCCAGTATAGGCATGTAAATCTAGGAGCAGAAGAAAACTCACGCAGCACAACATCCATCTGCCCACCTAAAGTCACATGGGATCCAGGGTAATTTGCATAAGTACAGGGAAATTGAATTCCAGCCAGCAGTACAGCCAGAGCAGCACAAAGCTCCAGGTACCAGCATGCAGGAATTTACACAGCTTCTTGGGCAAGCTTTGCAGCCTGGGCTGAGTTCTGCACTACCCTAAAATTATCCCTGCTGACTAATTTAAGGCTGGCTGGCTCAGCACGTCCTCAGCATCTGCAGCCATAGCCTGCAGTCATCCGGCAGGTAGACATGTCCCTATAACGCAATGTCTTCACAAAACAAGTATTTCATGTGGCCTCGGTGAGTTAAGAGCAGGCACAAGAGTTTTCCTCAGCTCTCTTGTACTTGGGCTGTGACACCTGACTCTGTTTCCTGCAGGTGGCTTTCCGGTCACAAAGCCTCATCCAGCTTATCAGGAAGCAGAACATTCACTTTGCTGAGTATGACACGTACAAGACCCTGAAAGAGCTGGGTAAATTGGTACGTCTGTCTTCCGACCTGTCTGCAACAGGCAGCTCCTGACAGCACCAGGGTTGCATCACCCACCCACTGAGCCATCCCTTTGATGTTTCTGGAAGAAAGGAATCAGTCATCCTGTTTAGTCATGGGAAGCTGCTCTTATATTGTACTTACTCTCTTAACAGATGCCACCTTTTCACTCAACAGGTGTCAGCTCTTAATGTATAGTACAAAAGATGAGGATGCTGCTGGGAGCCAAAATGTTTTAAAGTGTGTGTTAGAACACAATCAAATGGTTGCTCTTCTCTTTTATAATCATTATTGAATAAGTTTTTTCTTCATGAGTCCTTGGGTGTCACCTACTACTTGAAGCGGCAAAAATTACCAAGTCCTTCCCTCACCCTTACATGGAGAAACTCTCTCTGAAATCAGCAATGCAACATAAGAAAAGCCACATTGTTTCAGACCTGTAAAATATCTATTAGGTATTTTGGCTAAGGAAACTCAATTCTCATCCTACAGATGGGATCTACTCTTTACTAGTACATTACTCCATTTTAAGTGACATTTTCTGCTTCTTCGCTTTCTCCCCATCTCTTCTTAACACCACAGCTTCTGGGATGGAAAGAACTGCCACCAGAAGACCCCCTGGTATCTGCTTACATCAGGATATTGGGTCAAGAGATCGCCTTTGCTGACATTGACAAAGACACCATTCAACAGATGATGATGGTACTGACAAGGCTGTTGACTTTTTGTCTGAAATGCTGAGTGATTTCCCTTCCGTGTCTCCTTTTACCTAACCTACTTCTCTGTTTCCAGAGTCTAACGGGATCATCAAACTGGCAGCCAGTGGTGAAAAAAGTGGTGGAAGAAGTCCAGAGAGGCATTTCAGGCCGATGGACCCTGCCGGTGATGGTGGGTGAGATGAGGCATGTTGTCCCCACCGTTGTTGGCCTGCCACTGGAGCTCGGGCTCTGCGGGACCATGGTGGCCCAGGCTGCGGCTGACGGTGAGCTTGGGACACTCAGCAGAGCAGCTGTGGGTCTGACCCCTCTGCTGAAATTAAATCCTGCTATAATCTTGAAAAATACACCAGTAATATCAAAATATTAGTGACCAGCTACCTACAAAGGGTTTGAGGAGTAATTGCATATTTCACCTGAGACATGTTTGTATAACTCTGGTTTGGATTGGTAATCTTTAAATAACCATGTTAAGCATTTCAAAATGTAAATGCACTGCCCTTGCATTAACTACTATGCTTATTGAAAGCATTGTATCCCCAGAATTAATTTTTTCTCTGTTCATGTAATTTCTGTCTTTTTCAGTGGATGTGAAGGTATCACCACCAGTATCAGATGATTTTAGACCCTCTCAGTTGTGGGAAACCAAGACGGATATTCATGCTGACATCAGGCCAAAGTAAAAATTACATATATTTTCATGTACAGACACAAGAATTTATATCTATAGTTATAGTGATATTTGACATAGATATGTGGTGGCATGTAGCTATACAGGGGTCTCACTTGTCCCAGATTTGGGACAAATTTGCTAGTCCAGAGCAACTAAATTGTGAGAAAGCAACACAATCCCCTGATGCTTTAGAACCCTGCAAATCTAGCAATGTGCATGGTATGCCACAGGATATTGTGCTGTTCTGCCACTGCTAAAATTGCCCACATTTGCACCTGTTCAATGACTTAAGATACTAAGATGTGAAAATATATTATTTTAGGTATTAAGTTTTTTATAATTTCAGCATAGAATGATGTCATCACCTGGCATAAGCCAGAAGGATTTCAGGGGGGGAAAGGGAAATGCTTCTGGATCTGCAAAAGCAACAGTAATCATGATAGTAATAATGACAACAATGATAATAGTAACAATGATAATAATAATAGTAGTGATAATATTTTTAAAAATTGGCAGAATCTGAAGCGACGAGATTCTGGAGTTGCCTTGTCCTCAAGCAATGTATCTGTGACAATGCAGAAAGTCCATGTTAGGCTTGTTTTTCAGACAAATCACTTCACCTGTTCAGTTTTTTTGCTTATCCTGTTGTGATAAATCTCTTTATCCATCAGTAGTGGGTCTTACAATAAACAGAACATCATGAAAATGTAATTTTGCATTTCAAAGTTAAATTTCTGTGTATTAATATGTAATTATGCCTGGTTTTATTTCCACTCTTTCAGAGCATATTTTCATATGATTGCAATGATGGGGATTAATACACAGTACTTTCAGAGTGGTCTTGAATTTCATGCAGAGTTCAATGCCAACACGACAATGAAATTTGATGCCAGGATAAATATGAAAGAGAAAAATTTGAAGATTGAAACCCTTCCCTGTCATCAGGAGGCTGAGCTAGCAGCTGTGAGGTAGAGAAGAGCTTTTGGCATTTTGCTTGCTTTGTGTTACTGATTGTGAGTTCCCTGTTATAAAATCACAAGTATACAACCGCTTGTTAAGGTCTGCCATACCTTGGCAGCCACATAAAGCTTAGTCCTGTCTTTTTTGAACCAGCAAAGCTGGGTAGAGTGAAATCAGAAGGTGTTACTTGTGTGCCATTTATCCCTCCACAGGAGTGATGTTTATGCTATTTCAAGGAACATGGAGGAAGTAGATTCTGAAAAGAAATCCCAGATTCTCCCCAAAGGAGAGACACCAGGTATCTCTGACCAGCTACTGCAGTCAACAGAAGGATCTTCAAGAGCTGGTAGCTGGAAGGTAAGGAAGCCTCTTGCCATTGGTGCTACAGGCAGGCAGGGAGCAGATGGGCCGGGCACCCCTGACACAGGAGCTGTCTAACCAGATCTCTAACACAGGAATGGTGATAGTCGACAGGGGCCTGATATTTCCCAAACCATGCCAAAAACCTCCTGGATCATCATGAACCAATGGGTTCATGACATGATCATGCACAGTGCACTGACTTCCTTCATTGCATGCAGGCAGGGCTGCTTTGACAGCATGTCTTCCTATTTCTTTACAATCATGGGAGGTTGTCTGAAATTCACATTCTTTGTACAATACCTCCTTTTTTTCTGGATCAGAATAATGTGAAAAATATGTTTCTTGGGCAGGATATAGATTTTTCCTCCCAAATCCTGAGATAATCCCTGCAGTGGATTACAGAAGCACATTTTTTTCATGTGCTCTTCAGCTTCTGAGGCTGGCATGGGAGGGATACAGTGGCTTGCAGCAGGAGGGCTAGAATCCTGAAATGGATGCAGAGGGACAGCCCCTCCAAAGAGCCCTGCAGGCTCTCACTGGGAAGTGTATTTATGAAGCACTGCCTGAGAAAGGGTAGGCAGGAGAGCTGCTCTCTTCCACAGAGCACTTTGCAGGAAACCCCACTGCTTCCAGTTCCTGGATCTCTAATTTGAAGCATTGCTTCCTTTTTTAGGCAGGACTGTCATAATTCTCTTCATTAATAAGAGGAATTTTTTTAAGAGCTGGGACAAATTTCTTTCTGTGGAAAATGACTTTCTCTGCCATATTTTTGTTTAATGCAGCAAAGCAGTATTCCTAATGTGATATCCAAAGGATACCAGCAAGGTTCAGAAGAGGCACATCACAACAGTGCAGGAAGAAGATTTTACTCACGCAGGTTCTGTAGAAAATTTGAAAGTTTCGGATGTTCTACTTGTCTCAGCATTAAATCACGAAATTCTGCTTTCTTAAGAAATACCTATCTGCAAAAATTATTTGGAGAATTTGAAGCCAAAATAATCTTAAAGCCAGGTACAGTCATAATAAAAAGTTTTTCTGTCAATCACTGTGAATAATGTTCAAGTAGCACAATCTGGGAATGCTTTCGCCTTTAGTTCATACAGATGCTGATATTGAAAAAATACAGCTGGAGGTTCAAGCAGGATCCAAAGCAGCTTCAAAAATAATTGAGCTATCAAGCTCAGGGTCAAAGGAAGAGGGAGAGGCATCTCCATATGAGGACATCCAAGCAAAACTGAAGAAGATTCTAGACATTGAAAATGTGTTCACGGTAAGACACTTTGAGCATCAGAGAGGAAAATATTTCCTATAAATGAAGCCAAGGGTTTCCATTGTGGAAAACTGGCATGGGAAAGGAAGGAATTGGGCTGGGAGGAATGGGCCTGAGTAGTTCTGGTAGAGCTTCTGCAGTGTGTGGGGACAGGAAGTTCTATTTCCTTGGAAGCCTGTGGTGAGCATCTTGTCTGACAGCCAGGGAAATGTTACAGAACAAGCTATAAATTCACGACGCTTTCAACTGTTTTTGGAGGCTGCAAATAAAACACGGCGCCGCACAAAACGGATTAACCGAGAGTACAAGACTGCAGACACAGGCCTCTGGGCAGAGCCCAGTGGATCCCACTCCTCCAGTTCATCCTCTTCTTCTGCTGCTTCCCCTGCTGATGGTAAAGAGCCTGGAAATCATCACAGGAAAGATGAAATAAGGCGATATGGGAAGAAGCGTGGCAGCAGGAGCAGCAGTGGCAGCTCTGCTAGCAGTGAAGCATGCAGCAGCAGCAGCCAAGAAGACCACTCTGGGGACAGGCACTGCAGTGGGGACAGTGAATATTCCAGCCAACAGGTAATTCACTCTGGCTGGACCTTTTCATATTTTTTATAGTAATTGGTTTTGTACATCAGGAAATTTGGCTCATAGAGCATGGATCAAAGAAAGAGGAACCCTAGTTGTCTGAAGCATTTCAGATCAGAATTTCAACATTTCAGAACATTTCATTGTAAACTGTTTAAAAATTTTTATTTTGTTTTGCTTTGCTTTCCATACTCAGTACTGAAATTTTTAATGCATTTATCAAAAGTTAATTCTTTCTTTTTGCTTGAGTCTTCTTACATACCATCTATTTTCACAGGCAAACCTACCTGTTTACCAGTTTGTGTTTAAGCCAGCAGATGAACAGGTACAATTACTGCATATATTGGGAGCAGGGTGCAGCTCATACAGTGGGAGCAGCTACTCTTGCTCTCTTTGCTGCAATTAGACCCTCGTTCTCTGAGAGTAAAAATATGATGAATTGATTATGAAACAACTTCCAGTGGTAGACACCTGCTTCAAGGTGATTCTCTGTTGTTGCAGGACCCAGGAGGGGAAATCCTGAATATCAGCATCAGCTCTTCCTCTTCTTCAGCTAGTGATGAAGGCATATCTAGAGCCATGTCTCAGGTGAGTGTCTTAATCTGCAAGAAATCCAAACATTTGCTTTGCATTTGCAGCTGTTGTATACTCATAACAGAACAGGAAAACTAGGTGATTTAGCATATTAGGTATACAGAAAGAAACTGAACTTTTTTTTGTTTTATAAAGGTGAGCACATTGGATAGTCATTGAATATTATTTAATATTCACTCCATACAGGTTATATTTTTCAATGAAACTGGAATGTATTGCTGTATATGTTGAAATTTGTCTTACTCAGTAAATAATTCACTATAGAGATAAGAACACTTTAGAAGTGCTGACCTGCTTGATCAGAAACTGGTTCCAGGAATATTTTCATTGTGTATCATTCTGTAAAAGTTTAGGCCTTGACTCTGCTGCTCATTTTTTCATTAGGTCCTCACTGCAGAGTCCTTCTGTTCATGTTAGCAGGACTGTAACAGGTCTTTGGAAAAACCTTGAGTTTGCAGCATGGCTCCAACTCTGAGAGCAATCCAGGTGTTTATTCAGGAATGTCTGCAGAGTACATAGTTAATGGTCCTTCTATGAGAGCTGAAGGAATCTGGAGCAGATCTCAACAAAGAAAAATTTCACAAGTTTCAGGAAATGACATACATGCCTACAAAATAATAAGCCTTACTTTGCTGAGGCATCCCTTCTGCAGCAGCAACTCCCAGTTGTTAGTGCAAGTAGCTTGTGGAAAAAAGGAAACCAGATCGACCTCCTCCCCCACAATTTCTGTGCAGCTTAAATTCACCTCTCTTGTCCATCTTTTCACTACTTCCCTGAACTCTTTCTCAGCCACAGCCTTGTTCTTTCCCCATTTCCCACTAAGCCCCATCGAGCTCTGTCTCACCCAATCCTTCTGCGTGTCTCTGTCACTCGGACCTGGCAGCACAGGGAGGACCTGCTGCCCCCCAGCTAATTCCCCCTGCAGCTGTCTGTCCCCTGGCCAGGCGGGGACTCTGCCCACTGCTCTGGCAGGACGCTCAGCCGGGGCAGGGGCTGCTGCTGGGCACGAGGGTCCAACACTGAGCAGGGCCATGTGCTGCTCCTCGTGCAAGTACCACACTTTGGACTGCACTGAACAGATCCCCCTGACAATACAAATTATCGTGGTGGTCAAGCCAGTTTTAACAAAAAGCTATCAGTTTAACTGCAGTTTGGTAAGGGAGCAGTGCTGAGCTGGGTAGTATCAGTTCTTTATCCAGTACCACTCTTCGTTTTGCTGCATTGAAATTACTTTACAAAAGAATTCCCAACAGTTTTACTTGCATAGGTCACACCAGCATTTTTACTATTGTGATTCTAATGCTTTGTTTATGTCTTTGGCCTCTATTTCCTCTCTACTCACCTAAGCCTAAATTCTTGGGAGACAGCAAGCCACCAATACTGGCTGCAGTTCTTCGTGCCATCCACAGAGACAAGCAGCCAACAGGATTGCAGCTTGTCCTGTACACTGATACTCAACCCAAGAGGTGGAGAATACAGATATTTGGTTCAAGCATCACAGGACCAAGTAGATGGAAACTCTGTGCTGATGCTTCAGTAATAAATTACCGAAAATTATCAGTAAGTTTAAAATATTAATCAGCTCGAGTATGAATGAAACATAATGATCTTACTATGTTTTATGCAAAACTTTATATATTTCCCTCTACTAGGGTTCTCTTAAATGGGGTAAAGATTGCAAGGACTACCACATTGCTACTCAGATTGCAACAGGGCAATTTGCTGCTTATCCAGCTATGCAGATGAAGCTGGAGTGGCTAAAAGTGCCTTCAATAATCCGAACAACTGCAAAATGGTGAGATTTCATTTTACTTTTTGAAAAATATATGTCAATACCCCAAATAATTACAGGTTCAGTTCTGCAATTTCCAAGCTGGAAAAATTCCCCTTAATCAGTAGATTAAACTTGTCTTTTTGTCTGCTCTGAGACTATGCCTTTTTATAAACAAATATTTTCTGTATTTCTCTATTGGAGTCCCAAGCCTGTTTGGAAACTCATTTGTAGAGATCCCTCCATCAGCTTGTTGACAGACTTAGTAGGAAAAGGATCCTTACTGAAAGTTATCATTGCAGGACTGACATATCAATGTCAAATATTAATTTAATATTTTTAGCACGTTAATATTTGAGGGCTCATGTAATTGATGCCAATTTTTAAGTCTGAATGTGTTTAAAACAAGTTTGCCACACTTCTCACATCACTCTCCCATCCAGTCTCTCAAGATGTTTTACACCAATTAAAAAATACATTTGCCTGCCCCTCCTTCCATTAACAACATCGTGTACCACCAAACCCTGATGCAAAACATATCTAACAGAGAATGCATATTGCTTTATGGGGGTATTTTAGTGTGAACAAATAATAACGAATTTTTTCAAACACAGGTAGTTTTAATCACTTGCTTCCTTTTTTTCAGGTTTTACTCATTTCTTCCAGGAGCTGCCTATGTGCTTGGGTTTTCCCAAAGGCAACAGCCTGGTCCCTCTCACCAGGCAACCTTGGTTATGGCTTTGACATCTCCAAGAACCTGTGATGTTGTCTTTAAGCTGCCAGAGGTAACTATTTCCACTCTTTTATCCTGAAGCAGTAAATACTTAGGAAATGGATGATAAATAGCTTGATTTTTTTAAAAACAAAAATACTGTAAAGAAGCTGCCTTCACACAGTGGTTTTACTATGAAAATATCTTACAACATATTTGTCTTTCTTGTATAGCATGCAAGCATATGAAATAAGAAACTGGTTAGAAAACAACCATCATGATGGCTAGCACATTAACAGTAACTCATTAAAAAGACCACTCCTCCCAAAATCTTCACAGAAATGATAGCTTTTCCTGTGTTCTGGAAAAGACAGTAAAACCAGGCTGTTGAGACAGCCAAACAGCAGCACGTGATGTATGGGCAGAAAGAGAGTGTGCATCTCAGGTGAGCAAACTGTTCACCCTAAGAGCTTATGTGACATACAGCTACCCAAAAAGCTGCAAATTGTGACTCTACAAATTCATTTATAGCACTGCTGTTCCATAGGCTGCAGATGTGTCACACTGCAGAACTATTTCATGCTGTACACAGAGGATTTGATTTCTTTTTCATTCTGAGCTAAATCCAGATGCTAATTTAGATTTCAGCCATCACAGCTCTCTTGGACTATTAGAGGAAAATACTACCTTATCTTTATGCTGTACTTTGCATTTCCATTCATGTTTGCTTTCTGCCTGATTTTCAGCTCACAATTTACGACACAGCCCTCAGGCTTCCCCTGCCAGTCCCTTCACATCCAGGGACACCGATTTCAACATTACCATCCTCTGACTGGAAGGCCTTTTCCCAAGCAGCACTTTCAATCATTGAAGGCCTTAAAGGTCAGCAAGTAACTATCTGCACAAATTGATTGACTTTGCAAATTTTGTAAACATGATTTATACTTTTAATGTATTTTTTTTTAACTTTTTTATTCTCTTAAAAACCAGTTGGATGCCAGATAGAAATAAATAATCTCTATGAAAATCTGTGAGGTTGCAAAGATGTAAAGAAAATGAGACATAATAGGAAGGTTAAACCTTCAGTTCCATGCCAAATAGTGCTTCCCAATACCTCCATTCCTGAATGCATCAATTTTACCTTCCCTGCAGAAATTGTTAGTGAAGAAAACACATTACAAAATTTGTGAGAGGGACATCTAAGAGGCCTCTGATTTGGGGTTCTCTGCTTGATTAGCACTGTTACATTAAAGCTGGAACAGCTTCAAAAGTATACTAATTTATTTCAAATCCTGCACTTTGATTTTGAAGGGATTATTTTTTGATTAATGCTGTATTAAGAGCCAATGACATTACAGTTATTTAGGGTAAATTTTTAAATTAAAAGCTTTACATAATCCTGCAGTAAGGAGTTGCATTTTGCTTGGAATCAGTGGGATAATATCATACCATGCATATTTATAACGTGTCCCTGTCCAGAGCAGGGGGGTTGGAATTAGATGATCTTTAAGGTTCCTTCCAACTCAAGCCATTCTGTGAGTCTAGGTTTTTTTTGGTAAACACCAAAACTAATCTGTATTAATCACAATTGTTGTAAAATAATTTCTAATCAGAGCTGGTAGGATTTCCAACAAAACACCTTTACAGTGAAAAAGAGAAAAATGTAGTGTAGTATTTTTTCCCTCCCATCTTCTAACTATTTCTAATCCATGTTATGACTCAATAAAGGTATCAGCATTTTAGTGAACTTTCTCTAGTGTTAATGATATGTGAATTGTTATCAACGTTTTTGAAATTCTTTTGACTACAACAAAGTTAGAAAAGCCAAAATGCCACAAGCCAAGATTGGCACTGGCACCAGCTGTGAGCAGAATTCATCCTGTACAATGACTGAATCATGGGATGGTTGTGCTGCTGCCTGGGGACTGGCAGAGTTTTACTGTTGTATTACTACAAATCTAATATTTTGTCTGACAGAATTAATTCACTTCTACATGGAAACATGTAGAACCAGAAGACTTTTTTTTTTCTTTTAATTACAAAACTAAAATTAAAAAAAAAATAGCTGTCTTATATAAATTATAAAATGCTTACTTTTTACTGATTTTTTTTTCAGGTCATTGCATAGTTTTCCAAAATAAGATCACAACCTTCAATGGCATTCAATTTAACTATTCAATGCCTGCAAATTGCTACCATGTCTTGGTGCAGGACTGTAGTCCAGAGCTTAAATTCCTGGTGATGGTGAAAAAACTTGAAGAGTCTGCTGACCTTACAGAAGTAAATGTCAGACTTGCCAGCCAGTAAGTAACTGAAAACCTAGCCAAGCTGAATATGCCATAAATGAAGATCAGATTGGTAGGGCAGATGTCACTAGCATTAGACTCATGCAGGAAGTACTGATGTCAATGGAAAGATATGTAGGGGTGTCTCTGGGTTTTGGGGACTTCGTCTTTTAAAAGTGCTTCTGAAACATATCTGAGGTTCACAGTAACCTAAAGTCTTTACTGTACCAAATTCTTCATTAATTTGCTAGAATTTAACCATCTCATTTCAGTACTTGGTGATTAAGCAGACACATAGACTATACATCCAAAAGGAGCTATTGTAATCATTAGTCTGGCCTTCTACACTAAACTAATAATTAGAACAAATTAGAACCCATACTCATTAAAGCAGGGTTGTTGAGAAATGGACATAGCTAAAAAGGGCATTACTTATCCCAGATTAGAGGCACTCTCTTAGGACATCTCTTAGTTGGTACATAACGTCCTAATCTATTTGAAATTAGTTTAAGACACACTTTGTTTCAACCAGGACCAATCACCCCTAAATTGTATGGGATTATACATACTAAAGTCATTGTAGTGAGTGTTCTTCAAAGCAGATAAACAGCCTTTGATCTGTAAGGTTTAATTACAAGTAATTATGTATTTCTGAAAAATGTGTGCTTAACTGTGCCATAATGTTAGAGAAACAGAAGGAATCTAGTATTCCCTGCACCTGTTTTGTGGAAGAACACAGGGATGCTTGTTTCATAGACTGTATCTTTTGTGATAAAGACATTCCTCATCACTGAATCATTCCTATTTGTTTCACACAAGTATGGATGTGCTTTTGATGTGCTTGAGCTTCAAATTTCTTCATTAGAGCAAACACCGCTCTGAAGAAAATACTACAATACACGGAGTGTTCAGGCCATAAGAGAACTTCCCTAGGGAGCCCAGTCTTCCTTTGAAATGGAAAGCACCTTCAATTTATGTGAAGGTAATAGCAATTAGGTTGTTCTGCAGCAAGGCTCCTGTAGTCTGGTGTCTTCCTGCCTGAGCCATGGCCACAAGCAGCCCCTCAGAGACAAGTACAGCCAGGGGAAGGTGTACGGGGAGCACTCCTGGCACACTGTCCTGGGCCTCTGCAATCTTCTGCCTAAAGGGTAGAAGGTGATTCATGCCAGAATGATATGTGCATCCTGCAGTGATGGTTCTACCAGAACAGGAAATTATCAGCTGATTAGGGCAAAGGAGAAGCATCTGTTTACACTAATTTCCTTTATTTAAAGTGAAGTTGACATGTATGTTTCCAATGGACTCATCCAGTTGAAGATTAATGGTGTCCAAGCCCCAAGAGATCTTCCATACACATCTAATTCTGGTAAGAGACTCATCTTTATATTTCATTTAATCTTGATCTTTTGAAGAAAGAAAGGACATGATCCTGCAAATGCCTCGTAAGATAAAGATCATCCTAATTTGAGAAATAATTAGGTGATTTTAACATACCTCCATGCAAGCTTTTATAGTGGGTGGCAAGAAAGATGAGCAAAGAAAGAGTTGCTGATCCAGTGCATCTTTGCACAGATGAAAAAATGCAGGGTGTGGTATGATTTGCTGATCCCAGAGACCCCCAGAATGAGCATCTACCTGTCCCCTGTCACAGCCACCCTTGTGAGTGGCTTCCCAGGGCAGGGAGCAGTAGTCTTTCTGCTTTCCCCCATCTCTTTCAAGATTCTTTAGAGTGTGCATTATGTCCCCAGGAACTTAACAAAGGTTCAGGGTGGACCCTAAAACAGTCACTTCATTTTAGAAAAGATCTTATTTTGCTTTTTTGTTGCAGCTGCAAGCATGCTGATCAGCAGTGAAAAGAAAGGACTGGCACTAAAAGCCCCAGATTATGGCATAGATAAACTATATTATGATGGGCACAGACTTGAGGTAATTTTAAAGTTACTTTCAGTGGGTTTATTTTTAGAAGAAAAGCATTTATATGCAACTTTTCTCTATTTCCACAAAGATTCAAGTTGCTTTCTGGATGGCTGGAAAAACATGCGGCATTTGTGGAAAATATGATGCTGAGGTGGATAGAGAATATCAAACGCCCAGTGGATATTTGGCTAAAGATGCTGTCAGTTTTGGTCACTCTTGGATCATCTCAGAAGACCCCTGTGCTGGAGGTACTAAGATGCTAACATACTATTACATTCAACTAATTATTTAGTCACATGAACAGGTGATTTATATTAATTGTAGCACAGTAATATAATTTTTTGCTATTTTGTGATTAGTGGCCACAGACTAAAAGAAGAAAAAAGCCCCTGGTTTTCCTGTTTGGTAGTTCACTGTTTTTGTTGTCTTTTTTTAATCAATATCTTATGCATTGTGTAGTTACCTGGAGTTTGTGTGTTTAACTTAAAACTCTCTGAGATCATAACTTAGTATGAAAAGGAGGTAGTTTGACTGTTGACTAAAGTAATTTTATGTCATCTTTAATATTTTCATTTTTTATTTTCCTTCTGTTACTTCCAGACTTTTAGTTTAGATAAAAAATTCATATCTAGCCCTGGCTATCAAACTAGAGGGCATTTGAGGTGGGAAAAACTTGTTTTAATTTCCTCAGGCTGAAGATGAACACAACCTGAAAACTTCAGCCTGGAAATGATTGATGGTTTTTGACATCCATGTCCTACATGAAAACAACAAGAATGTGTTGGTTACATTAGGGTGCACTACACATTTTATGTGGAACACAATCCTCTAGGCATGTGTTGGCCTTTTCATAATGTGTTCTTAGACCAAGCTTTCCTGCGGTGACTGGTCCAGGAAAGCCTGGATCATAGGCTTAAGGACTAAGCTACTCAGCCATGGCAGAGCAGGTGTGATGCTACACACAGTGCAGAAGTGGATATATGGATGTCTAGGAGCTACTACTGCCCTGAAATGAAACGCTGTCTTAGTTTAGGTAAAGTTGGGTGACAGTTAATCAAGATTTTCACAGGTATCTTCTTTAATCTGGACATCAGTGTCCCACCTAATCCCATCTGACAAGCCCCTGCCCTTGCAACTGTGCTCCACATGCCTCATTTTCACACAGCCTAAGCCTTTGACAGAAAATTGATTCACTTCAACCAGATGAGCTTCCTCCAGCTTGTCACTTGGTTTATCCATTGGTCTTAGTGTTTGCTAATTCTACAAATTAAGTCCAGAAAGTTATTTATCTAAACTCTCTGCATGCTTTAAGAGTGTTCATATTTTGTAGCTTGTAAGCTGCAGCGCAAACTTGTCAAAAGTGAGAAGCCAGTTTCATTTGAGAAGACAGCAACAAAATGCTTCTCTGTGGAGCCAGTCCTTCGCTGTGTAAAAGGCTGTACAGCAACTCAGACTGTTCCCGTCGCCGTGGGTTTCCACTGCGTTCCAGCCGGTGAGTCCAGTGACTGTGCACACCACGGCCAGCATGTGTGACTGGGGTTCTGTGAAAAACAGTGAAGTGCTCCGTACCGACACAGGAGTACCCGATGTATAACCAGCCCCACTCTTCCTCCTTTCTCGTTTAGACTCCGCTCTCAGCCTGGACGGGCAGCCTAGGCTGGACCAGAAATCCGAGGACGTCGTGAGCTCTGTCTCCGCTCACACGGCGTGTTCCTGTCAGCAGCAGGCGTGCCCGGCCTGAGCTCTGCACGGACCCGCTCCGGCTAGGCTCAGCCCGGCCGCCCGCGGGCACGGCTGCTTCGGGCAGCGCGGATGAGCCCCGTCTCCTCCGGGAGACCACTCTGCTGTGGTTCTTCCCCCGGAGATCCTGGAACAACCCTGGCACCCGTCCCCGGGGTGCCCTTTCAATAAACAGTTGCTCTGTGAACGTGCTCGGCCGAGCTCATTTGTCTCTGCACTCGCGGCGCGCTGGGAGCGGCTCTGGCCGGGCCCGCCCTGGGCTCAGCCCGCCCCGGGGCCGAGGCTGCGCGG
>VZTN01033953.1:0-19169 GCA_013400515.1 Erpornis zantholeuca
AGGAGCAGAAAGGCACATTGACTCACCAGTGAGTGGCCCTGATTTTAGACCTCTGAGCTCTGGAGAGTCTATTTTACATTAAGGCATTTTACAAGTAAATGTCCCTGTGTAAGGCATATGTTGAGATTTAGAGATAGAGCTGTTATAGAAGGTACTAGAAAATATTAGAGCAGAAAACATCTTACAGAATTTGGCAGATTCTGTTTGAAAGAATCTGTCTGTGTGTCATGGACTAATAGCTGAGACACTCTGTGAGAGGTGACTTTCCTTTCTGAAGGACTCTGCAAGGACAGGAGGGAGAAGTTCCATACTGAAACAGAGAATATCACTCAGTATGTTAGGGCAGAAAGTGAGGAGTGCTTTTGTCTAAGAAATGTTACTGTACAGATAGCAGAGTACGTTACTGAAGCTGATGCCAAAAGTGCTGATCCAGCAGAACGCTTCCCCTTGTATTTAACTGCTTTTCTGGCTTGGGGCATCCATGTGCCTGGAACTACTTTCATACAACTACTGCCTTGTACCAGGCAAGTACAAGGCACAAGGCAGTAGCTGTATGAGCTACTGCTACCAGCTCAGCACAAAGTCTTGAGCGGCTGTCAGTCAGTCGCATTATTGAGGCTTGAGAAGCTCCAGGTTGGCTGAGTAGGGGATCACTTCTGGCTGTGGTTGCTTTCCAAACTGTGTCACCTACTTCCCAGCCTGCCCTCTCTCCTTCATCTGTGTCTGTGTAAGGCAGACAGTTCTGTGAAAATGGACTTTGTGTCCTTCTGGATGTAGCTAACCTGTGAGGCAGGCAACCTGAGACTTCTCTTACTAGTATGGGAATGTGTTTTTCAGAGTGTGAGAACTGTTTATTAAGGTCCTTCTTTCAGTGTGTGTGATGGGAAGGAAGAATGCATGCTGAAATGTTATCATAGTTCATATTTGAGGAGGAACTGTGAACATCAAACACCTTTCCTCTACAAAAAGAATTTCTTTTGGCTCAGGAAATCCCTGAACTAAAAACTGGTGGTTGCAGAGAGACAACTTTGAAAATGAGCATGTATTTTTGCCCTCTGCTTATCAGAAGACAGGTTTCATGGTTACCTTTGGTTTGACTTGGAAAATTGTTTTGATTTGCTTGCATGTTTTATTATCAACTACTCTTTACTGGAAGACAAAAAGGTACCCACAGACTCTTCTTCTACCCTGCTTGTCAATTTATTTCAATAACTCCTTTATTAATTAGACCAAAGAAAAAGGGCTCAAGCTGTAATGATTCCTGAAAGGAAAATTAACTGGGTTTTTAATTATTCCTCAAGCTTCTTGTGCACATGGTGCTGCACAAAAATATTTTCAGTCTTTTTCTTTTCAACTCAGAAATCATTCTTCATAGTCACACCCTTATGTAATTCTTCATGCTGTTTCCTATTAGTCTCTTTTCTTCTGAATAAAGGATGAGTTATGCTTTTTAAAATAGATTTGTAAGCCCATAACCAAGACTGCAAATATTTTTTGCACAGCACCATGTGCATAAGAAGCTTGAGGAATAATTAAAATCCCAGTTAATTTTCTCTTCAGGAATCATTATGGTTTGAACCATTTTTCTGTGGTCTAATTAAAAAAGGAAGTATTTTTAATTCTTGTAATGCAATGTCTCAGTTTTGACTGAAGGGAAATAAGGTTAATGTGTTCTATTGGCTATCAATATACAAACATATATTGGTCAAAAAATTTTAGATTTGAGGAGGTTTTATAAAATGTTCTTGAGTAGACAAGTGCTACTTCTCAGACTGTCTTTCCACTTGCATTCTAATTTTTGCCTTGAAAATTATATGGAGAAATGAGGAAAGAGAAAGAGGAATACATTTTTCAACAAGGTTTCAAAAGAGAAAAAGCTCAAGAGCTTTGAGCATAAAGAAAATTACTGTTTTTTTTTTTTTTNTATTGCAGTGAAAAAAAATTCTTTTTTTTTTTTTTTTATTGTGAGAGTACTGATTAACAGAAAAAGCAATTAAGAAACAAATTAGCAATGATGAAATTTACTTCAGGCATGCCACTGCATTCCTCTCCTGTTATTAAAATATTTTTGCCTCTTCCCCCTACAGTCAGTTGTAGATGGGTTGTGAATTTTCAGTGTTGCATTTACTCTCATCTCAGTTGGAACAGGCTTTATTTTGATGGAAGAGTGCAGTTTTCAGTATGGTGCCTAAGAAGGCATTCAGGCTATTGCAAGTAATTGAAATTGCAGAGCAGATATAAAAGAAACAAAACTAAACAAAGCAAAAACCTCAGCTCTTGTAGATATAAAAAAGGAAAATCATGCTTTGGCAATGGGGAGGTGTAAAGAAGTAACATACAATTTTTCTAAGATTTAGGACATCAGAAAAATTCAGTAACAGAATTCAGTAACAGAATGTTCAGAAAAAGAATAAATATTTTTATGTTGTTCATCCTTGTTCCTGTTTGTTCTTGACTTTCTTCTTGCAGTCCAGTCTGGACTATCAGTTCTCATTGATACCACTTCTGGCTCCAGTACTCCTCATCTTTCCTTATGAATCTTCCTTATCACTATTAAACAAAATCACTATCCTTCCTGTCAGTCAGGTATTAGCCATTTCTGCTCTATGCCTTATCCTGTAAGAAATAACCAAATACTGCTACTTTCTCTGTACAAGTTTTGGAAGCTTCTTTTGCTTTGCACGTAGCCATGTCTTTCCTCTCATACTACATTAATCAATGCAGGCTGCTTTTCTTTTACACCTCTGACTCATCAGCTTTTCTCCGCTTTACTATTACCAGAGCTCTTGCAAAGATCAGATTTGTTAATCTTTTTTTCTCATTTTCCATTCTGGATCTTTCTATTGTGCTCAGTTCAAGTTATCCCTCTTTATTGGAAAGGTTTCTCACAGGTTTCTCACTATTTTTCCCACCTGTTCATGTTTCTTTCATCACTGTGCCTTCTAGTATCAGGCTTTAGAAATGTCTTTGGATTTTGTCAGCCTCTTCACTGTTCCTTAACTACTGGAGGAGTGGTATTTACCACTTGCTTGGGGTTTTTTGGTTGTTTTTTTCATGGCTACCTCCTCTTTGTGATGGTTTCCAAAGACCTATCTTTCCATTTGTATGCATAATGCCTCTGAACTTTCTGGTTCAGTTACACATCTCCCTTTTATCTTTAGCCAAATAATTAGGGACATATGAAGGAGCAGTTGGTACAGATGAAGAGCATGCGTTTCCTTAAAATTGCTCAATTTAAGACAGCTCAATATAAATGTATAATTTGTAGTTCACATTTATTAAAAGGAGTAAAGAGAGTTATGATAGATAAATAAGGCATCCTAGTGTTGTCACAATAAATTTCACTTTTTATGGTATTATTAATATGTAATGGTGACTGTTCTGGGAAAGCACTGATAAGGGCTACATATACAATATAGCTGGGGAACTGTATCTATACATGTATAACTGTTGTTTTTATTTTTCTAAGTTAGGTGGTCTAGGCAGATTTTCTTTTCCTGTAAAGGTAGTGTGAAAGGTTGATGTGTCCCAGTAAGTGCCTGCTTGTTAATAATTTGATCACACATTTTCTTCCTTTATAAAAATGAGCCTTAAGCTGTTAACACAACACTTTTCAACTCAGTGAGGAAAAAGCCAAAACAACGTATTTGCAAATGAAGTAAAATCTTGAAAAGACCTTTTTAAGTAAACATACTTCACTAAAAAGTACTACATGACCAATGTAATGGTTATTCTTGGTATAAGAAGGCACACTAAAGAATACTTCATGGCAATAGCATCAGTGTTTGCAGGCTCTTTTCTTGTAGAGGCCTATATAATAAAGCAGAAGTGGAGTTTTATTGTAAGCTATTATTTGTGTAATTTATCTCTATGGTTGAATGAGAAAGCCTTTCTTCCACCCAATGAAAATTTCAGGTTTTGATGCTCTCTATGTAATTTAACCTGTGTTTGTGAGAATATATCTACCTTTTCTGTTGTAGGAGCATGTGTTTTTTGAAAAGCTCTTAAGATAGTACAGTAGAACCCTCACCTCTGTCACTGAAACACTGAGTGATAAAAACACTGTGTGGCCATGAGAAAGGAAGCAATGACATGGAAAGAATGAAAGTAAAAAAACAACCAACAATAACTTCACCTTTCACTGCATATTTTGCAAAAGCAAATTTTATTTTCTTAGTACATTTTTTGCGACCATATTTTCCTTCCACTCTAATGTATACTCTTATCCCTATGTTTTTAGAGGAAAACAAAGCTAATACTTTTTCTTACAGTTTCAATCCGGCCTTCACATGTGATTGAATGTGCCCTAGAAGAAGTTCGCAGCCCACAGTTAATTTGTGATTTTTAAATAAGTATACAGAGTAGCAGTGGAACAAATAGGTTTCATTAGTTCTGTTCTTAAAATTGTGTGCAAAATGACTAATTTACCTCCTATCTCACCAGAACAAGACATTGTAAATGGGTTGTTTATTATTTATTGAAAGCTGACAGCATGCTTGCTGTTGTGTGAGCAAGACTCCCTGCTCACAGTCTTTCACTAAGGGCAGGTGCTGACCTCACCTATATGGAGAAGGGCTGTTTGCTCACTTCATGACATCAGGAGCACTTTTTTCCACTGGTAATGGTCAGTGGAGTTTAAATGTATGTTGTAGCAAAACCAGGAAATATTATTTCCCCAAAACATGACTAAAATGATATAGGGGTTATGAGTTTGCACAGATGTTAGCAGGCAAACCAAGTTTGTGGATGCTTCCCAGCTCTATGGAATGGAATATTTGAAGGATATAAGTGGCTGCCTTCCAAACCATAGTAAAGGTTGGAAAGTTCAATTACAGTGGTACATATTCACAGAATTAAAAAAGAAAAAAAAGAAAAAGCAAAAAAAGAAAAAACAAGAAACATGTTCTTAGGTTATGCATGAGCTTACTGTATAGCAGATGTAATTCTAAAACCATTGTCTGTGACCTATAAGAGAGGAACAAAATTAAAAGAATGCTTAGCTGCATGGTAAAAGTCTTAGGCATGTGGGAAGAACCATAGTGAAACAATGTGGGGTCCCACATGTTCTTAGAACTTCATGGACACCAATCCTATTAAATGCTGGCATTTTCTTTACACAAAAATGAGTAACAGTGGGGTTTTTTAATTTGTATTTGAAACCATATGTATTTTGTTATTTAAAAAAATAAGGTCTGATGGACAAAAGCACAGTGCAACAATTGTGAATTAAGTGAAAGAACCATATTGAGTATAGTGTTAGGTAAGTTACTCCTTCATACTCCATCAGACCCTCTTAGTAGCTGTTGTTTATTTCCTTCACCTTATGTTTTGAGGCACTCCAGTTGCTATGAACAAGAGTATCCTCATAAGATATAAATACCTTATTTTCAGTTTTTTATTGTTTTAAAGTTAACAAGAGAAAAAGACTTCCCTATATAAAATGTATGCAGGATAAATCTCTGATTATTCGGTCTGAAAGAAACTTGGTGACTCTGATCTTTACAGGTCTGTGCGATTGCCATATATCAGACAGTTATAGGGGGTAATTGCTTGAATAGTCACATAAGTTTTTTTTAATTTGCTGGGAATTTACTGCTCCTTATTTTGAAGAGGATGCAATTACTTTTAAAATCATTGGTGCCTCAGTCTTCAGCGTTCTCACCACTGCAATATCTCTCAGTCTGACAAAGTGAGAAAGACCTTAGACCTTGAATAGTTTAGAATATAAATATGAAGGAGATAAAAGTAACTTATTCATTCACTCCACCTAACTACTCTTCCTGCCAATTTGAGAAAAATTGGGCCTTACTTTGAAGCCTGTGGTAGAATTGGTGGCAAAAATAACCCTCTGTAATGTATTTATTTGTGTAGTTGGATGGCTGATATTGCAGTAACTCTGGGTGATTCCATCCTATTCTGTTCATTATTTCTGTTTTTATTGTCACAGTCTCCAGCAAATGTGCACGGAAGGAGAAAATAGTTTTACTAAAAAATATAACCATGTTTTTGTTGTTCTTTCTTTTAACTACATCTGAATTAAGCTAGTGGAATAGAAGAGCCTGTTTTCTTCACTCTTTCTTCTTTGGTTTGTTCTTTATTCAAAAGAATTGTTTGTAAATAAGTGCTAATGACATTCCCATTGGTGGCATGGGACAGGCAGCCTGACATGGATCTCATGTTTTTTCCAGATGAGGATAGGCATTCACTCAGGTTCTGTGCTGGCTGGCGTCGTTGGTGTGAGAATGCCGCGCTATTGTCTCTTTGGGAACAACGTCACCCTCGCGAGCAAGTTTGAGTCAGGAAGTCACCCACGCCGCATCAATGTCAGTCCCACCACCTACCAGTAAGTTCTGTTAACCCTTTCCTGTTGGTTTTATTTCAGCCTGTTGTCAGTTCCATCTTGTAACATGCTCTGTCCTCAACAATGAACTTCAACATAAGGTTGGCAGGGCAGCAGGACAGCTGGAAAGAGATGTTGCCCAGGGATGTCAGTCTTTCGTTTGCAGGTTTGTATCAGAATGGGCAAAGAAGTCAGGGAGTGGAAGCAAGGAGGCACAGAAAGGCCAGCCATTCCTGCCTAAAATAACGTGTAACAGGAAAAGTGGAGATATCTCCCAAAGCAGTGTCATTTTATGCACAGTTACAGCTTTTGGCTAAGGATTTGGGTTCCACCTGCTAAACACGGCTCATGAAAGAAAGCACACTCCCATTGTCTCAGAAGGAAGTCTAATTTTGCTGGTAAGGCCAAGCTTACAAAGAGATTTTATGCTTTCTTGAAGACAAAATTTCTTATTTAGCGCTGTAAAGACACACTTGATAGAAGCATTCTCTCTTAATGTAGGAAAAAAGATTGTAATGGCAAAGCATTATCCCTAGCGTTTTGAAGAAATTATGCAAATGGAGAGAAGGCTTGATTAAGTCTGGTTATGAGGAACAGCTCCTAAATAAAAAAGGTGTTCCTTATTGTTCGAATTTGACAGTTTGACTATTAGAATTTCTACTGCTTGGATTAGAGCTTATGCACTCACTTTTTTTTGGCAGGAGATCTCAATCTTCCAGTGTTCTGTATCTGAAGTAATTTTCTGAAGTAAGGTTTTGAGACTGTATGGTAAATCTGTACACAGTTGCTCACTCAATATTGCTTTTCTTTCTTTTTTTTTCCTATTCAGAACTGTGAATTTAATTTTTTTCCCCTTTAGTTATCTATGTAAATAAAAATTTTAAATGAGACTTCTTCATCCAAGTGTTCAAGTGTCTGCTATGGTAAAATATGAATCAGTCTGAAATTAAAGTTAAAAGTAATTGAAGTAGTGCATAAAGTGACATTCTTTGGAAGGGCCCATTCACTTGAGATCAGATTTTGAGAATGAAGCGAGTGTAGCAAATTGAACAAGAGGTAGAATAACTGAATAGGCTTTGTATCTTAAAGTGAACAGAAATAGATTCATACAGTTGCCTGTTAACATTGAAGAGAAAGACAATATATTATTCTCCAAATCTATCCAATTCCAAATCCAATCTATTACTGTTTACAGAAAACATTGTTTTTATTAATTAATATTTGGAACTTGGTATAATTTGAAAAGAATTTGTCTTTAGGACCTTCCATATACAGCATTCTACAGCCTTTTGCTCTTGGTCATGCACTGTGGGATAGGAGGACCCTCTAAAACCTTGTTTGAATAGCCACCATAATTTTGTTTACCATTTGTGCTCCAGTTACAAAAATTACAGAGTAGCAGGGCCTTTGGTGTGTGGTTTGTGGTCTGGCAAAAGGTGCTATGACAGGGAGCTGGACTTTTCTTGAACAGGATCAGTTCTTAGAAAGGGCTGTTCTCCAACCTGAGATAGTCTTCAAGACATTCTGGAAGAGCAGTCCATCCTTTTTCAGGAGAGAGAACTTAGTGCTTCACAAATGTGGTACAGAGGAGTGATTTCACTTGGGGCTATGGTGTTGCTTGCTCATGTTTGTGTCCCTGAGAGCAGAAACTGATGAGCTAGACAGCTTTATGGAAATATAACTCGTGAGTATTTGTGGGACCTGTAGTCCACAAAACACTCTTCATGCTGGAGCCAGAGTCACATCTGTGTACCAGTGGACAGTGCCAGTCGTGTTGATTTGGTTATGAGGAGAGCACCTCCTGTGTGAGACACAGATTTGTGGTCATTGTTGAACAACCTGATCTAGCTGAATATGTTTCTGCTCATTGCAAGGGGGTTGGACTTAGAAGGGCTTTAAAGGTCCCTTCTGACCCCATTGATTCTGTGGTTCTGTGACTGTATTTTCTTTTCATCACACTGCTGATAAAAAGACTGTTCTGAAAGCTAGTTTGAGGGCCTGTGTATGGAGCTTGTTAGAAATCCGTGGGTTTGTGCTGCCCTTTATCTGACTCCTAGTGCATTGTGGCACAGAGAAGAGAGCTTCTCTCTGCCTGTGCCTCATCTCTGGCTGGCTGCCACTGGTCCTGTCGTTCTATGGCAGGTCAAATGTGAGTCACCTTGGAGAGCCTTCTTACTAGGTCCTAGGCACCAAAACGTGAGTCAGATCTTCTCACCCTGCATATCTTTCAGGTTGTGTCAAAAATGGGTCTACAGGTTTTTTTCACTTCCCTCTAATCCTAGAAGTCCAATATGAATAGGACCATTTTTTTCAAGATGGCCAAACTTTCCCCTTATATGACCATCATGTTTGTACTTACCATCCAGAAAGTAACCAGTGTAGACTGTTGCTTCAAAAAGGAAGAGTAGAAAAGGGACTGATGATGGAGAAATGCTGTGACATGAAATTGCAAAACAATACACAACAAAATACAGAATTATTGGTATTTTTTATCTGCATTACTGTACTCAGTAAACAATCTGCTGTTAATGTCCTGAACAAATTCAGTGTTTGATAGAACTTTCAGTGGAAGTAACAGGCTAGACACAGGTTACAGGTAAAGGAAGTAGAAAGGGCAAGAAAATATATGTTTGAATGAGAGGCAGTTATCATTCAAGATGAATGGCTAAAAATGGAGATGATCAGGCTGGGAAAAATTTTATATTACAGGCTCCAGAAATGATGTGAAAAAATAAAATAAGTGTGCATGGGACAACTTGAAAAGTTAATTTCAAACCATACCTTCTGGCATAGTTGAAAGCTTGAAAACAAGCAGGGAAGAAGTCAAGAAATGACACTGTTGACACAGTGGCCAGAAGAGACTGCAATTACAAAATACTTAAAGTAGCAGACTTATTCAGAGTTTCTGAAAGTGGTCCATAGGATTTAACATAATATCCTGGTGGTGTCCAAGTAAACAAGTAGTGATCTGATGCATCCATATATAACTTTTCTTAAATATTATTTGTATGAGTATATATTTATTGTATATAAATAAAGTGATTCACAAACTGAAATGTAGTTGGTTTTGACTTTATATTCTATTAAATTTTTCTATTTCATCATACTGTGCTACTGTACACTTGGTTAATACTGCTGTTAATATTTCTATTGTCTAAGAATCAGTGTTTTCCAAAGTAGATAATTTTTCATTCAGTATGAAAACAACAGAATTCTCAATTAAATGAAGCTACTGGCATTTGTCATCACGTGTTTGTATCTACCATGGCCCCTGATGGAAGTTGTGATACAAGTTTTGTGCTTGTAAAGCATGCAGACACTGGAAATGTGTCCAGTACTTACCAGCTTTCATTTTACAGTAGAGATTGTGCATCAAAAGGTGTCATTAGCATTCAAATAATAATCACACTTCAGAATACCTAATATTGGTTACAGACACTTCCCTTCAAGTCTGTAATCTGCCTAAGTAAGAATCAGAGTCTAAAATTATAAGTACAAGGTGTGATGTTTGTTGCTTAGCAGCAGCAGTGAGCCTGGGGCAGCCTTGCTCCAGTTACACCTGCCTGGGCAGAGCTCTGCTATGGGTGAAACAACACCTTTTACAAAGGTGGCCTTTGCATCTTTTCAATCTGAAACATCACTTATGTTTGAAATACCTAGTTCTCTTGACTCAAACAGATCTTTTGACAGAAGGATCACAGAGCCTCATTTGCTTTGAATCACTGAGCATTGCAAAATTAAATCACTGCAAGAGCACTGGTAAAACTTCCAGTGAAAAGTGTGGAAACTGGAGAGGAAGCTGAGCATTCCAGAATGGTCCCTGTTTAAACATATGGACAGGAAGGAATAGGAAGAGAATCGGCTCAAAGTTTATTTAATTCGTCAACATTATCCTGAATTGAATAGAATTGCCCTATTTTCTGTAGTCAGGAAGGAAGCACAATAAGATTTATCACACTCTTCAGCACAGAAGAGAGATTAAATGGTTTTTTTTTGTTCCAGCCTTTAATAATGATTTTTATGAGATATTAATATAATATACCCACATTTGTCCTGTTTTCCTAATAGTGTTGCAATATAATGCTTTGGGATTTCTAAGCAGTTATCAAAAGCAGGTAAACATAGTAGTTCCTGTTTGTCAAGTAACTCCTATTTAAAAATGTAGGGTTTTTTTCCTCTTCTTTCTACCTCTGGTCTTTTGCAACGTGTGCTTCCCTTGTGGAGAATGTGCTTCTGGCACTCAGTTTTGGGTACAGATACTTTCCATTATCACATGCTGGGTAGTGCATCTGGGACCTGAGCTTAGGCAAAGATGAACAGCCTCTATCCCACATTTTTATCTTGATTTAGGGGAGAGGGCAACCCAGGTGTACCTCCTTATTGAGCTGGGTGAAGTCATTGTGTGTTCACATACAATTGCTTCTTGGCCTTTAAAATTGATTTAAACTTATAAAGGTTTTTCATAGTTCTTTCACAAAAAGTTGTATGGAAAAAGTTTTAGGTAATTAGAAAGTATTTCTATACTTATCTCTTTACAGAGATTTTAATTATAGAAAATTAGGCATTTCTATAAACTCCTTATAGATCTTTATTTTTATCATATTGTTTTTCCTACAAGTTATATCTATTTACGTGTATGATTTCTCCTGCAGGTTATAGGTATATGTACATCTATATTTTTCTTCCTCATATGGTCAAACCAATGGGTTTGCTTTCCAAGAGCCTTTTCAAATTATTTTAGATTTTATTTCTCAGCATCCTTTAAAAAAACTGGTTTTATATTGGTCAATTCACCATGTGTGTTCTCAAGAGTGTTGGTGGACTGGCAATTAGTTATGGACAGAATGGGAATACAGTTTATTCATGGGCACAAAAAATTATTGGTAGTCTTAATTTTAGAAGTGTAGTCAAAATGCACTGGGGTTTTTTTGGGTTTCTGCTCCCAGCGTCACCTGCTGCTGTGAGGCTGCACTCCCACAGTCACTGTGGTTTGTGACTGTGGTCCTTGGGCCTCTGGTATTTGGCTGTGCTTGTGCTTTGTGACACTGCATTTTTGTTCAAGGTTCACTTTTATTCGAGGTTCGCTCTACACAGAAGAACTGTGGTAGATCACTGTTGAGTAGTTGGCAGTATATGTTACCCCTCAGTTTCACACAGCTGATCTAAACCTGAAACACGTCCAGGCAAAAGTCATCTGGTGGCTACACTGGTGCTAAAACTATAAAAAGCTCAAGCCTGAGAAAATGGAGGCAGGTTGTGAGGCCAGCACAGTTAGGCCACTGTAAAACCTGAGGCCTTTAGCCATGATGATGCAAACCTGTGCGCTGGGCCTGATGTCCCAAACAGAGAGCAGAGACACAGTATTCTCTTTGCTTAGTGGGTGAGGAAGAAAAGTATTAAAGGTCAGAGACAGACCTTACCATGCTAGGCTGCATGTGGTATGCAATATATTCCACATGATAAAAAATCATGACTGGTCCTTTCATAACCTTACTACAGTTGATCTGTATGAAGAAAAAACACCAATACACTAACTTCTGTTGTTTAAAAATTAATAAATGCAATGTGCAATTAACTAGGTAGAGATGTACTCAGGGTTTTTTTCCAGTCTCCTGATTAGCATGCTGGAAACTGAGGGAGAAATTCAAACCTGCTAAAGTTTAGAACCAAGTGCACTGATTTTTAGAATTACAACAGCAAATTCATATCTTTATAGGGAGTATTTTAAGAGCAGCCTTCCATTATTTCTAATGTGTGTGGTAATAATTTATTATCAGTATTCATATGGAAAAAATTAGCTGGTTTATGTTATCAAGCAGATGCCCAGCTAGTGAAGCAAGCAACACTTGTTGCCATGGAGGAAGGGAGCAGCAGTCCAACAAGAGACAGTCTTCTCATAGCCTCTTTGGAAAGCCATTAAATAAATTTTCCTAATTATATCAATTAATGGGGTGATGTGAAAAAGGTTAACTAAAGGTTTTCCAGTTCTTTTACAGTAAGAGAAAAGGTTCTTTTTTACAGAAAGAACCTTTTTCTTTGTTGGTATCTCTCCTTGTGAAAGATAGCATTTATGGAAGATTGACCAATGTGCTTTTCTTGGTGTGTACTATGTTTAGGAATGCAGTGCATAGTCTCCTTTGTTGTAGGGCATTGTATTTCTCTTAGAAATTTTGTCCTAATTTTGATCTCTACAGACCAATTTTCCTGAAGAAAAGTTCACATTGAAGTTTAGTTCTGAGTGGGTGCTTTTGTGCTCTGATTCAGCAATCCAGTAAAAAGTACAAAAGTCTGACATCTCTGGGACATGGAGACATAAAGAGTGGGCATAGAGGGAATAAGAATCATCATGGGAAACATGCACTCAATATAGAGGGCTTTGCAACAAATAATTCTGTAATAGCAAGGCTCTGTTAGTTCAAACTGGAGAGATGGCAGCCAGGAGGGCCAAGTGTGTCCTGGGGGACATCAGGCACAGCATCACCAGCTGAGCAAGGGAGGGGATTGTCCTGCTCTGCTCTGCACTGGGGCAGCCTCACCTTGAGGGCTGGGGGCAGTTCTGGGTGTCACAGTGTAAGAAAGACATTAAACTATTAGAGACAGTGCAAGGGAGGGTGAAGGGCCTGGAGAAGAAGCCTTATGAGGAGTGGCTGAGGTCACTTAGTTTGTTCAACCTGGAGGAGACTGAGTGGAGACCTCATTGCAGTCTGCAGCTTCCTCATGAGGGGAAGAGGAGGGGTGGGCACTGATCTCTTCAGTCTAGTGACCAGTGACAGGAGTCAAGGAAAAGGGCTGAAGCTGAGTCAGGGGAGGATTAGGTTGGATATCAGGAAAAGGTTCTTCACCCAGAGGGGGGTCAGGCACTGAAGCAGGCTTCCCAGGGAAGTGGTCCCAGCACAGAGCTCAAGGAGCATTTGGATGACACTCTCAGGCACATGGTGTCACTCTTGGGGTGTCCTGTGCAGGCCCAGGAGTTGGACTTGATGATCAGGATGAGTCCCATCCAGCTCAGCATATTCTATGATTCTGTGGTTTTCCGAATATAGATATGACTGATGAAGATGTGACTGTTTCTTGCCAAGATAGTTTCAAATATAATTACCCTATCATTTAATCTATGTGAAGAAAGAGCTACAGCTTTGAAAAGCTTCTTCAAGGTTTCCACTAAGTATGATGCCAATTTTCATTCACACACAGACCTCCTGAGTTTTTTCTTAAATGAAGGAACTGAAAAGAAAAAAAAAATAGGATAATTCTCAGATACTGTCTCTTTTTGCCTAAAAGCAAGAGTATTTTCACCAAGGTAGCAACAGAACAAGGATTTTAAAAGCTTTGGAAGATTTCAGGTTAGGATGAGAAGATGTCAAAGTTAATCAGCTGCAAATCAGTGTTTAAGATATCCTTCCTCCCCTGAAACATCAACAAAGAAGATAAGTTGAGGGCAGACCTAATTCCAGACAATTTATTGGAATGCCTGAGTACCCTGACCCTCACAATTTGGGCTCTGAATTGTAAATTGTGTATCCAAGCACTTGACTGGAACCCAGAATTTTAAACCTGTGAAAAACCTACTATAAAAATACCCTTTGCAATAGTGCCCTGAAGGGAAATTCACAGAAGTGATTCAGAAAATACAGCTGAGATAAATGCTTTGGTATATTTTCAGACTAGTTGTTATTTGCATGTTCCTGAACTGCGGAGGTTGTGTAACTTCAGCTTGAGCTCTCTGAATATGGGACAATCTGGGGACATTTTTTTACAGTTTAAGCTGCAACATAATTTCCTGAAGGTGAAGGATAAGATTGTGCTCTCTGGGTAGATTGTTCTTCCAGGCTTTCACAACAGGCTATCGGACTTGTTCACAAAGGATTGCTCTGAGAGTGGTCCACAAGGTGTGGCTACCCACCAGAACTGTGTGGTGGTACCCAGGAAGTGTTCCAGAGCAGAAGGTTTTACACTGGATCTTCTCCAGAGCCAGAGGGGATTGCAGAAAATGGATGGCAGGGAATAGAGTGGCTTGGTGGGCATCTGCTGTCCAGCCAAGGTCAGCCCACCACATCCCTGGTGACATGCACTACTCATTGACCTGCTTGGCACAAGGATCTTTGGGGGTTCTTTGTACCCGTGAAAAGGAATTCAAGAAACTTAGAAATGGCCATGATCATCAATTGCTGTTGTTTTCTTTTTAATATCAGAAGTGGGATAAAATCCCTAAAATCAGAGGGAAGATTTCTGCAGAAAAATGTCCTCACTGATATGCACTGACAATATGCAGATAACTTGTTTCTTTAATATATACACAAAGATATAAGAAATCAGAGGCAATTTCTGAACTATAATATCATTCTCAGACTGGGAAGCCAAATGTCAGGACCAACATATTGTTTAAGGAATTTGAAGAACCTGTTCTTTAGGAGAAAGCTAACAAGAAGCCATTTTCATAATGATTAAAATCTTTCTAATAGTAATATTCTATGGGTTTTTTCCCATAGAATTTCTGAGCTAGAAATTGCTTTTTGTTTCCCTTATAAGTGTAAAGTAAGTAGGATAGACTGTAATCTGTAACTTCATTGGCATTTGATAACAAAGGTTTCCTGCCATGCTTGCTTGGGAGCTGAAATGTTATCCCAATGAACGTGATCTGGATGATTTCTGAGGGTGAGAGGCTGATTAAAGCTGTGCATCCAATACAGGGATGTGGAGTCTATCACAAGCCACAGAAGTGGAGGAATCTTCAGAAGACTAATTGTCTATCAGTCCTGGAGCATTTAATTGTAGTCACGTTAAAATTCAGAAAACAAGTGAAAATAAGATGGGTAATTAATGTCTTGCACTTCTTTTCTATGAAGAAATAGTGTAAAATATCGACTAATCTTAGTGCCAGCCCTGATCTGAATCAAAGAATATAGATATGATATATCTTACAGTTTTGGATTTGTGGTACTGTCATTAAAATTACATGATGTTAGACTCTGATAAGGAAATCACTGATTTTTAGGAAGGCTGAATGCTCCATAATGAATAGTCAGTGTGGGAAAGAGTGGCTACAGTGAAAGCTTACAGATTTAGCTCAGAAAGTTCTAAGAATTCAGCTGATGTGCAGAAATCTAGTTTGGGAAGCTGTGAAGAGTTATTTCAGTATAGGCTGTAGTTTGGAAAGTTTGGAAACACAAAATATTTACTGCAAACATTGCAGAGATAAAAAGAGAGAAGCTTCTCTGTAGAGGCCCCCACAAACATTCCTGCAATTTAGAAAAGATTGCAGTATTTTGTCATAAAATCGACAATCTGGACCTTCAAACCACGCACTATATAAAGATCTCCACAGAAGTTCAAAGGCAAAAACTTTGTTGGATTTGTAACTAAGTGATTTTTTAAAAGCTGGAAAGAAAATGCCTTAGTACTTCAATGAGCTCATACAGATGGTTTCGTGCAAAACCCATGAAAAATACTCAGTAAAGGAAGTGCCACTGCACATACTGATAATCCTGCAAAATTCTCCTGGCAATGGGATTCATTCATTCATTTAGTTTCCAGAAATCCACTTTACAGACATTAAATAAACTACCTATTACAAAATTCCACTGACACTTCTAAAGTTCTTCCCAATCATGTTTTTGAGCTTCAATCTGGTTGAGAGAAAGAATAAATGTATTTGGAGGGAAAAGAGGAAGAATGCTTTTGTATATCCAACTGTGCTCAGAATTTACCATTGTCTCAAAACTGCTCTTTTCAATGCTGCAAGGGATTGAATACCACTAACTTAATTTACATAATTAATTGGAAGCAAAAAGAAAATTTATAGAGTTATTTCCTTTATTTTGCAAGTTTAGCTAGTTCTAGGGAAAGTACTTGATAAAGATGCCCTGACTGTTCGGGTCTAACCAGAGAGAGGTTTCTCCCCCACAGCTAAGATGGCAAATGGCAGAGGGCAGTATAGTCAGCTCTGTGGTGTTGTTCCACCTGAGGAGGCATGCCAGGAGATGGCTTCATGGCTCCAGGGAACCTGGATCCCTTTTTGACCCAACCAAATAGCCTAGCTTAAACCCATGGGTGCTTTTAATGAATAGTGTCAAATTTGATTCTGGTGTTGAAGCTGGATTTGCTGTATTTGAACCCAATTTATGAAGTACAGTACGGCTGAGTGGGAGAAGGGCACAAGCTGACCTCCCTGCTTTTATCTGTGAGAGCTCCCAAGCAATGCTGCCTTAATACCTGCCTTCCAGGGGGAAACCTGGTGGTAGCCATCACTCTGAAATGTTAATTTTTGTCCAGTTGACCAGACTGAAGTGTTTTAATTAAGCCAGATTATATGTTCTGGACAGTGATCGTTATGAATTTGGTTCTCTTTCTGGTACCTTACCTTCTGAATGCTGACACTGATTTTCAGAGAATGGTTTTTTTCAGCTGATCTCAGTCAACAGAACTCTTTGATGTTAATGATGGTAAGTTCATATGTATCAGCTGAGGATCCTGACTTAGAATTTCTTTAGATGTTACATAATAGTGTTGACTCATTTTTTACTTGGTTGCACATAGGATCCACCTCTTCCAAAGAGACATTTCTGGAATGTGTTTTACAGTGTTTTATATCCCTCTGTTTTGTTTTTCTCTAGGCTTTTGAAAAAGGAAGAAAATTTTATTTTTATCCCTCGTTCCCGTGAAGAGCTTCCAGAAAACTTTCCAAAGGAAATTCCTGGGATCTGTTACTTCCTGGAGGTCAGAAGTGGTCAGAAGCCACCAAAACCCTCCATCACATCTGCCAGAGTGAGAAAGGTGTCTTACAACATCGGCACCATGTTCCTCCGGGAGACCAGCCTATGAGGCCTGCTGCAGATCAAAGACTCGTCAAAAAAGCACAAGCCCAGAACTGGGTCACGACAGGGGAGTTGGAGGTTCTTTGTATTTCACTGCCTTCTTCTGAGCAGGCAGTAAAAAGCTCCATGTAATGTCAGGCAATAATCATTTTAAAAGGTGGGTAACTGCTGTCAGTAAACAAAGTGGAGATAGGGAAAAAAATACTAAACAATGTACTTCCACTTCCAGAGGAATTTGTTTCATAAACTTCAGTCTGGCCCCTCTATGGCAAACAAAACAACAAAACAAAACCCCAACTCTCAAATTGGAGGTTGGTCTTGTTTTGTGCAGAAAGGATGATGGTTCTCTGTAGATTTGCACCAGCTAAGCAGAATTGAGAGTCAGTTCTGATTATGCATTCCTACATTTAATGTGTTCTTCAGTAAGGTAATGATGTTTTTTAACTTTATGAACAAGCATTTCATACATATACTGTAGAGCTATTGTAACCTTCCTGGCAGGAGGAATTATGACTCAATACAAATATTGTAGGAATTTTACCTATTTTTATACATATTTCACTTTCTGGATAATTACATTCCACATACTGTAAGCTGAGTTAGCTTAGACAGCTTTTCAGAAGTTACTGTATATTTCATACATTCTACCTATCAAACCTTATTGTTATACAAGTGGGAAGAAGGCATTTCTTGATTTTTTTGGCAACAAAAATATCAATATTTACAGAATAAAAACCCCACTTTGGTAAATCACTTTATCTTCTTTGTATGCTAAAGCTTTAGATGAGCACTGTCTTCTTATATAAAATAATGTTCAGTATTTGTCCTACAGTGTTGTATGTCCAGTCCTTCCAGGACAATGCAAAAAAAGTGCAGAAGATGAATGTGTGGACAAACAGAAAAGTTCTCTTCTGTGGGACTTGTTTTCCCTCTAAATTATCAGCCAAACTGATTTTCAGTAGAAGCCCTGAACTTTTCTAAAAATTTGGTCTTGTGCAAACTTATTCTGAGGAATTCCAGCAGACACTGGAAGCTCTCTGGATGCTGGTTTTCCACATTTTTTGATAGGACTTGTGCTCCTAGTCCAGACTGATTATTGAAAATCCATTCTGTCAATAATGATTGCTCATTTGGAAACTTCCTCTATTGGGCTCAGTTGGGCTGAAGGCCCCTGCTTTATCTAGTGAAGATGAAAAAGACACCAAAAAGGGGAAGGCAGTAGTTTTCCAGGTTTAATGCAAATGTCAGTTCAAGATTTTTGTTAGTCCAAGACAATTAAAAAAAAAAAAAAAAGAAAAGGAAAAAAGGCAAATTCTCTGTTTAAAATTAATATAGTACTATTGTCTTAAATTAATCCAGTTCAAGCAAGATGTGCCAGATGATACACATCTGGCACATTTTCAGGCATTGTTTATTTCTCAGGTTTTCCTTTTCAAAAATAATGGTGATCAGTTTTCTTGTGAGGGTGTGCTGCCTTTGGATCATATTGGGGTGGGTGATGTGGTTCTGAGCTTGCAGATTGTTAATCTAAATCCGTGTTGTGATTCCAAAGTGGCTTAGCTGTACGTGGGCCTTTAATCACTTTAATCAAAGATAAGACTCAGCTGCAACTAGGAGGCATGAGAAACTCTGCTTTTCTCTAATCCAGAACAGAAATGAGTTTGCTGATGGATTTAGTAGTCATAACGTGATGCACCTCTTGAAAATAAGTAAATAATTTTCACCATAGTTTGGGATTATCCAGTTGGGTCTTTCTGTGAAGGGAATGACAGTTCTGTATTCCTCCCCTTTGATCAGTAGCCCCTGTGAGTATGGGATTAAGTCAACATGGCACTGCTAGCTTGTGCTGAATATGTTTCAGGCTTCCTTTCCTTGTAGCATTTCTGGATGGGAAAGGACTGTTTTGAAACTTTACAGACGGCAGCATATAGAGGACATCTGAACTTACTAGGCAGGGGTGATTTTTTCCTTACCTGAGGAAGGTAGATGCATGGGAATTAGCCCAGAAATCGATT